>PVIJ01010570.1:0-21717 GCA_004024925.1 Scalopus aquaticus
CGCGCGCTGCCGACAGCTCCACAGCGCAGCGCTCAACCGCTGCACCACCAGGGAGGCCCCAATTTTAATTATTCAAATATACAATTCTTAAAAGGAAACTTTGTATCTCTACCAAAAATAGCAAGTCAACTTCAATTGCCTTTAGGTGAAATGTGTTAATTCTACTTAGCTAATGCTGCCATCTGAATCTCTCAGATTAAACCTACTACTCTCTTTGGAAAAGGAGATTAACAAATGTTACAAAAGTGTTATACACTAAAACCATAAAGACTTTCTCCTTACAAAAGAAGATGTGAGAAAAACAGAAAAGTGTTATCATTCTATCACTATGTAATGAGATACTATGAACCACCTAAAATCTGAATATTAACTGTATTGTGACATAGGCTCTGGGAAATACTAGTCCTTCCAATTGCTTGCAGTTTGAGGCCTCCTTATTTTGTGCCTAAAACTCTCTCCTCTTATTCTTTGCCTTGTTGACTCTTCCAGCCCTATAAAACCTAGGAAAATCCGATGTGCAATTCCAGGCAAAATGTGATGCTGCTTCCGTCATGCTTCCCTCAGCATCTCATTTGCCTGTATTAGAGCATAACACACTGTATTGGAGTTAGCAGTTCATCTGTCTCCTCCCCTGAGAAGTTCTTCAGAGCAGGATTAGGTCTTTCATCTCTGAGTCCTCCACACTGTGTGGCAATTCCTAGTCACTCAGTATATGCTTATTGTTATACACATGAAAGAAATAAATGAATGCAGGAATCCATGAAGTCATAGGAGCATATTAACAGTTTTCAGTTTCTGGTGTGTATTCAGAATTACACGTGGAAACTCAGTAACCACAGAGAGATGTAGGCCCTGGCCCCAGTCTGTTTTAGTGAGCTTGGGGCTTTATTAGTTCTCCAAGTATTTGTGACACACCAAAGTTTGAGAACCTTTTCAGGTGAAGTAAGTTCAGGAATGTTAATCTATTTGTCCAAGGAATGAAGTGAAAGTGAAACTGGGATGATTCGCTATTTTTTGTGAAGGTGCTCAATTCAGTCTTTAGAATGTGTGTGAAAAGTCTATTTATAATGGAAATATGAAGCTGTGGTTATGTTCTAGTCAGTAGAAGACATATATAAACCCACCTATTCCTCATTTGCTTGAATCGACAGAATTAAGTCTGCAAATTAACCATACTTCAAAGCACAGATCACTGTTATAATTAAACATGGATTTAAAGCAAATGTCATTCTCTTCATGTGTTCAGCAGATCTGAGCTTAAATCAGACTATATGCTAAAGGAAAATAATGAGGGAGGATAACATTTAAACTTTGAATTCTGTAAAACTATAGGAGACTTAAAACATTCCTTTCTGCCACCTGATTTACATTTTATAACAAAAATACGTATTATTCTGCAGGTACCATCCAACAACTAGGGACTAATTAGGAAAGCAGATGCTATAGCTGGGATCTTGGCTCTAGTTTAGATTTTGATTTAATAATGTTATTTTTGCAAATGTTAGGAATAAAACCCTGTAACAGCAGAGGATCTGAAAAAGTTGAAAGAATTATGAATGTTCCATCTACCACATCTTACTGGCTTAAACATGGTATATTCAGGACATCTAAAAACACTGTAGTTCATGAACTGCTGGATGCAAAGTGGAAAGGAAACAAGTTAAAAGGCTGTTATAGTAGCTCAGGTGATTGATGATAGTGATTTGAATTACAGTGACAACAGCAAATGTGGTTAGAGGTCATAGTTGGGATATATTTTGGAGGTAGGACCAATAACATTTGCTGATGGATTTGATATGAGAGGTTATAGGAAGAAAGGAAAGAGTTGGCTTTTAGTGTTGATTTAATAGCATATGGAAAATATTATTCTGGATTAGACATGATATATTCAGGGTGTCTGTTAATAATCTAGGTAGAGATAATGAGTCATTGAATATATTTTTACTGGGTATCAGGTGCAGTGTTGAGACAATCATACTTTTTAGTAGTCAGCAGCATAGTATAACACTGATAGACACAGATGGTGGAAAAGATTGCCTGGATTATATTTCAGGCCCAGCACTGTGGCCTAAGGTAGAATAATTAACCACCCTGTGCCTCCTGATAAAATGCAAATCATAGGATCTACTTCATAAGATCCAATGAGTTAATATACATAAAGCACTAAGAACAATGTCTAATGTAAAAGCTATATATAAAAATAGCATTATTACCACATTGTCATCTTCAGTCTATGAAAGGCCTTCATTAAGTTTTCATCTTTCCTGATCTTCATTCCTGCTCTCTTCATTCCTGCAGGGTACCCTGCAAAGGTACCCAACTGAGTGGTGTTTTTTCTCTATACCAAAAAATAGTTCTATTCTACACACACTAATTCAAAGTCAAATAATTTAACTTTATGATGGCACTATCTACCTGGACTTGGCATTAGATCCCATAAATTAAAGGGGCTCAGTCCCACAAAGGGACTGCCCCCACTTGAGCTGCCAGTTACAATTACGGGGTCATTCTTATATCCCACTGATTGGCTTTAAATTGGAGATTATCAACACCTTCTCCCTCAGGTTTGGTAATTTGTTAGACTGGTTCACAGAACTCAGGAAAATACATGTTTTCCAATTTTTTTATAATGGATAAAACACTGGCATGGCCAAATGTAAAAGATGCCCAGAGAAAGGTATGGGGGGTAAGGAGCTTGCAGGGTTTCCATGCCCTTTCTGGCTGTATATCTTCCCAGCAACTTGATGTGTTCACCAACCTGGAAGCTCTCCAAACCCTCTTTGGGGATCATAGGCATGGTTGATTGAATGTTGGCTGTTGGTGATAGAACATGACCTCTAGGCCTACTCCCCTCCCTAGAGGTTTGGGGGTCCTCTAATCTCAACTTGGCTTTTAGTGGTGAACTGCAACATCCTGAAGCTATCGAGGGGTATTTTCATTAGCATATAAAACATAATCTAATCACTCCGAGGTGTTAGATCTGTGGCCCAGAAAACTGGGACAAAGACCAAATACACATTTCCTATTACATCACACCACTGTAATGTTGAATTATGACTTAAAATGTTAATATAGGGCCTCCCTGGTGGCTCAACGGGTTAAGACACGCGCTATGAAGCTACCAAGAGCCACTGCAGCACAAATTCGATTCCTGGCCAGGGAACTTTCCACATGGCGCAGGAGACCTCTCCTGCCTCGCCAGCTGCTCCCCTCAGCAGTGTATTTCAATCTGCCTGTTCTGCGCCCTACTCTGTCTCTGGTGAATCCTCTCACCCCACCCACACCTCTGGCCTACACCTCAGTTCTTGTATTCATAAATAAATAAATATTTTAAAATGTCAATATATATTTGTATTCCATACATTGTGTACTTGAAAAAGTTAATACAAAAAAACACTACACATGTCAAAAGACTCTTCTCACCCTATCAACCTTCCCTGTCCCTCCAAATTAAAATCCCCATCTTCCCACCAAGAATATCTACTGTCCTGATGTCTATGATAATCATTTCCTTCCTAAATACTTACCGAAACAGGCAACTAAACAGGCAACTGAAGATTTACAGTACAGGGAGGCAAGCTTGAGAAATGTTTGAATGGATGCCATTTACCTTATCCACCCAAATGAACAGTATGCATCTATTTTTTTGAATCTTTCATGTACTTTAATTATATAGAGATATATGTAGAAATCTAAACAGGCAACTTTTAGTTTTTTTACTTGCCTGTTTCCCTTTTTCTGATATGTTTCTTAGGTTTCCTTTTTATCTAAAGACTCCTCATTCTTCTCTTTTTTTTCTATTTTCCTTGGCATTTATTTGTTGGAATACCAAATTAACTGTCCTTTCATTTCCTGTAATCTGAGTTTATTGATTGCATCCTGTGGAATAATTTAACATGTTTTTCTGTCCTTTTTATTTTCTATAAATTAATATTTAGATCACCTTAAGGGTAAAAAATTAAAGTATTACTGTTTAACAGGGTACTACAGACAAATTTAACAGACCAGAGTTGTCTGCAATATCTAAAACAGGAGAAAAAAATATATATCTGGGAATTCAACAAATAAAGAATACACAAGATCTTCAGAAAGATTTCTACATATATCTCTATATAATTAAAGTACATGAAAAATTCAAAAAAATAGATGCATACTGTTCATTTGGGTGGATAAGGTAAATGGCATCCATTCAAACATTTCTCAAGCTTGCCTCCCTGTACTGTAAATCTTCAAAAGTTAAACTACGTCTTTCAGATATCCTTAGAGTTAAGGTTCTGATGGTTAATGATTTCTGCCAATTAGGTAGGTTTAAGTGAAATTTAGAAGAAGGAAGTAAAAGCATCCTTTCTACAGCTTATATTTTGGTTGGCAAGCATGGTGAAGATACAGAAGGTTCTGAAGAACACAGTAATATTCAACATCAGTGGGATTGTTTTTTCTCAACATTATAAGGAAATGATGTTGAACAAAACATTCAAGGACCTGCTTTCATTATGTTATTTTGCTTAAAATTGCAGTTTCTTAGAAACCATGAAAGATGTTAAGTGAGGACTTAACTGAAATAGTACGTCTGCAGCAGCTTTTTAGAGCAGTTGTTTGTTTTGTGGTTGCTGAGAACTTGTTGCTACACTATCTTCCTGATTTCTTAATTACAGCTATAGTAATAGATCCTTAACATCAATAATTCCAGTTATGGGGTCTTAATTCTTCATCATCTTGATGGGTGGATAGCAGCTTCTTAGACAGCCCCATTGTGTAGTAATTATCCGGGAGCACATGTCTGATGGTCCAGGTCCACTCCCCTAGCTCTTTCAGGTATTTCCTAAACACCAACACCTTATGTAAATATGTAAAAATATGAAATACAAAAAAATATGAAGTACAATCCCACTGATGTTGAGCAAAACTGTTCTTCAGAACCTGCTGTATCTTCACCATGCTTGCCAACCAAAACACAAACTGTGGAACAGATGCTTTTACTTCCTTTTTCTAAATCTCACTTAAACTCACCATATAGTAAGAGTATTGAGTCTATGTACTAATTTAGTAATTGTTGATGGTGGGTTCTGGGCCTATGGATGTTCATTATATTATTTTTACTTGTATGTGCCTGAAGTTTTCATTATAATGTAAAAATACTCAGTCTGATGTGCTCAAAAAAGTCAGGACTAAAATTATAAATTTGGGACTTACGAAAATTAAGATAATATTTGAAGCCATGGCACTGAATAAAACCATTTGGAGTATAGATAGAAAACACAGGACTAAAATGTGCGTAACTCTAATATTTAGAAATCAGAGAAAGAAAATTAAGCAAAGCAGAACGAGAGGATGCCAGTAAATTAAGATGAAACCAGGAAGCGAAATGTTCTGGAAACTTAGAGAAGACATTTCAAAAATGTAGAAGTAGCCAAATGTGTCAAATGCTACCTAATGGCTGAAATGAGAACTGAGGATTTATCTTTTGAAGTTAAGATGAAGGTTTAGGCAATTCTTCGGAGAAATTTTGCAATAAAGGGAGCACAAAAATTAAGTAGTGGCTAGAGGTGTATAGAGGTGAAAATTAGTACGATTTTTTCTTTCTTTTTTTTTTAAAAGATTTTATTTATTTATGCATACAAGCTGGGGTACAGACCAGAGGTGTGGGGCAGTGAGAGGGTTCACCAGAGACAGAGTGGGGAGCAGCACACGCAGATCGAAGGAAATACACTGCTGAGGGGAGCAGCGGGCGAGGCAGGAGAGGTCTGCCGCACCGTGTGGGTATCTCCCTGGCCGGGCGTCGAACCTACATTGCCGCTGCCGACAGCTCCACAGCGCAGTGCTTAACCGCTGCGCCACCAGGGAGGCCCGATTTTTTCTTTCTTAAGACGATTCTAAGTCATATTAGTGAACTAGTAGGAAGATCAAATTGAAAGGGAAAAACAGAGGTGTAGAAGGGAAATAATACCAGGAGAAATAAGGTCCTGAGGGACTATTTCTTCCATGCATAACAGGAATGAAGACAATATTTATAGGTTCAGATACATATATAAGTGGGTAGATTTGGTGGGAGATGAGGTTGTTTGTGCTGATTTTCACACTTTAACACTAAGTCTCAGTTCCCTTACCAGCAATATGGAAAGTACCACATAAGATTCCCTGTGAGAATCCAACAAAGCCAACACTCAAAAAATACTTAGTGGAAAATTGTTAAAGAGTCCTAGTTCCATTCTCCATTAACTCAATGAAATTATACATCTCTCAGTTTGCATTTAGCAAAATACCATACTTTAGAAGTATGACAGAGATAACTTAATGGGGTTAAGGATATCAGAGGTTTTCCTGAGATATTTAAACTAAGAACTAAATGAGGTGTAGCTATAAACTTGACATAGGGGTGCTAGAATACTTCAAGGAGTTCAAGAGTACATGTGGCTATTATTCAATGGCCAGATCAGGAACACATCCTCAGTGACTTCCAATATCCCTTTGTGGATGAGAATAGGGCTCTTAACAAATAGAAAGTAAATATTTTAGACTTGCTGAGCACTGAGATGTGAAAACTATTAGTGGACTTTGATTAGGTCATAAAGTATAAACTAAGAAGGGCAAACAGGCTTCCTCTTCCTTGCCTATTCTGTTGGAATAGGCTGTGTTGAGTGCTGAGAAAATGATTCTCAGACTTGTTCAAACTCAGCGGTCAAGTGTGGGAGTAGATAACCTATATTTGCCATAGAAAATGGGAGAACATAGGAAATGGTAGCATGTGGGATACTCCTCTGCCATCCCTAGCTAAGAAGGCAATTTAGTAACTTTTTTTGGTTGGGAGAGAAAATATTTCTTCCTTTATTTTTTTAAAAAACTGGTACTTAAACATTAGCAGAGTCTGAATGTCCTGAGCCACTCACAAAATAAGCAGAAGCAGCTGAGGGAGTCAAAAATGTAAATTTTCTTTTTAATATTATGGAATCTTTTGTGATCCAAGTCTTAAAGACCACAAAAGAACAAAAGAGAAAAGTTGGAACCACAAGAAAAAAATTGACCTGGAGCATTTCTTGTAAACAAGTGTATAAAAGGTGAATCAGATGGCATTACTTACTAGAATCTTGTGTTTCACATGACTGCTCAGTAAACATCACACTATTAGGACGTTTCAAGAGCTGCAACCTAAGTAAGAAGGGGAAAACTTGTTCCTGAATAAAGACACACTTCCAAAAAGAGGAGTATTTCTACATATTTTGTGACCTTTCTACAGCACTAAAGAGAGCTGGCACAATCATTTTACCCTTTATTGTTAGGAGACTTACCGGCATTGCCTAACAGTACACCCTAAAATACTCCTTTTCTGTACTAAATTTAACTCATTTAATAATAGAACATTTTTTTTGAGAAAATAGAGCAACTGTTGCAGTTATCCTAAAAAGCAATGCCACTACTCTCATCAGCTATTGTCTTAGAAACATCACAGTTCTAACGAATTTACAAAGTGCAAAGTATTCTAGAGCACTCGCAATTGAAGAGAAATCTGCACCTATACATTCTCTTGCTGTATAAACTACATTTTCTCCAGGCAAGATTTCAGACTCATTTTTTGGCATGGAAAGTATTTTTGAGCTAGGAGCACAAACAGGCATTAATCAGATAGCATTCTGATTTAAAACGCCATTTAAATATCGGGTTTGGTTTTTTTGTTAAGATTGTCATAAAGCTTGTCCTAGGAGCTTATAGAATTTGTAAACAAACCAAAAATTTATCCTTTCCAAAACACACAGTGCACAAATTCTGTGACTACTGACTTGAAAAAGTGTTTTTAGTTGCGAATTGCTAATTGTAAAGTCCACGCCACCTGGAAGAATCAACCTTTTAAAGAACCGGGAATACACTCGCGCGCACTGGTCTAAGGTGTAGCACTACAATCGATGAAACGCACTCTGTGGCTTCCCTAACAATCTCCCCAAATTCTATACCCGGGTCTTGCAAACTACCAAACCAACTCGGAAGCAAGATTAGCTTCATTGCTTTTGACAAAATGTCTAATTAAAGGCGCATTGAGGCCGAAAGAGAAATTCTAAAACATTCAGAGAAGTGCGCCAACTTACACCATCCGGTGCCTAGAGAGCGGCTGAAGAGGTGAGCACATGCTGCCCCCCCCACCCCAAAATCTCTCTGCTAACGTTAAACAGGCCCTTTTTCTGAGGGTAATGAACTTTAGGGTCCCACGGAGAGGGCCGACTTACTCAATTCTAACTGTAAGGAGCCGTGCTCTCTGACTCCACTATAGCCCTTCTCGGGGCCACCCGTGCTGATTTCAGCCCACACTCGTGCGGCCTCTACTCCACCCGCGCAGACGAGGACTGCACAGCTTACTCCACCCGTCACTAACACCGCCGCGAGAAGCCGCGCGTGCGTAAGAAAGCCTCGCGCTCGCGGAGAGATCCATTTCCTGTTTTCGGGAGGAAGTGGCGTTGCGTCACTTCCGGTCTTCCTCTAGCTGCCATCTTGCGTCCCCGCGTGTGTGCGCCTAATCTCAGCTGGTCTGCCCGAGACCCCCTGAGCGCCAACCCTAGTCCCCCGCGCGGCCCCTTTTCCGCTCCAACAAGGTACAAAAAGTCTCTGGACGCCGGCGTGGGAGGAGGACGGGAACGGGGGCGGGAAGTGCCCGGAAGGAGCGAGACAGGGAGGGACAGGGCTGAGGAAAGGAAGGCGATGCGACGGACAGGCGCACCCACTCAGGCTGACTCTCGGGGGCGAGGTCGAGCCAGGGGCGGCTGCCCTGGGGGCGAGGCGACGCCGTCTCTTCCTCCACCTCGCGGCGGAACCCGAGGACAGGAGCCTCAGGTACCGCGAGGCTTGCGGAGAGTGGCCGGGCCGGGCAGGCCCTGGCTAGGCCGAGGCCGGGCCGGGGCCGGGGGTGGGGGTGCTGACTTAGGCGTGGGTTAGGGCCCTTATCTGGGGCCTGGATGCGGTGGGGGGGGGGGGTTGGGGGCTGGGAATGAAGTCCTTTTTAGCCTCCCTTGAAAGTGAAATTGGGAGCTTTGCGGGGTGGATTGGGATCCAGGCCTCGGCCTATGTAAGGCATTTTTTTCTGCTGGTGTCTTGAGAAATAAGCGTGGAATGCTAGAGTGAGCTAGACCTTTCCTCGCTGAGGTTTTTTCCGTTTTTCTAGATGAAAGAAACTATCATGAACCAGGAGAAACTCGCCAAACTGCAGGCACAAGTGCGCATTGGTGGAAAAGTAAGTAGTAATTTTTCTTCGAAGTTTTAAAGTTGTTTTTTTTCTTTGCATTTCTAGTATCCTTGACTTGTCACTTTGTCTAAAGAGAGTATTTCACAGAGTTAGCCTCAGAAGGGACGGGGAAGTTGGGGGCTAAATTAGAAACACAATAGAGTATATCAGGGAGATCTAAGTTGCATGTGAAAGGAAGAAAAGTGAATCAAAATGAAAAGAGCACTTGAACTAGGTAAAGTGCTTTTATGTAAATATTTTCTTTGTTATAGTGTTCTTAATAAGAAAAGTGCCATTTCGGTAAGATTATCATTGTGGCTGTGTCTTTTCCACTGGTTTAAGGTTCTCAAAAATGCTTGTACTTAATAGATGATTGTGTTTCTTGTAAATTAAGACCTCTTTGTAATGCTTTCTTAGCTAAATGCAACCCAGAGCAGTTGTATATTTTCTAAGATAGACTATGGATTTGAAAATAGTAACTAAACCCATGTCTTTTCATTTTGACTTTCTAATTATGTTAATTAGGGAATGAGTGGTTGGTAGGTTTTTAATAATACATTTTTGCTTGCTTGTTTTTTCCAAGTGAATCCTCTCCAGGGGAATTCTTTTTGGGGCTTTGTAAATTTTCAGATTGTTTTCTAAGTAATACACTTAAATTTGAAACCCATTTAGACAGAGATCTACCCAGTAGTATTTTGCATTGTGTTAGCACATTCCTAGTCTTTAACAAGGTGTGGTAGCTTGTTGGAACAAAGCATGTCTTTACTTGGTAAAACTTGTAAATCTTCCATAGTACAAGTTTATTACCTATTAGTTTTTTCCAGCTATACCCATTAACGATCAAAATAGCCTACTCTAGAATATCCAAATGTTGCACTAATAAGTATACCTGTTAAAATACTGAACTTTGTCAGCAGTGAATGTGTTCTGATCCTTTTTTTGATCTGCTGAAACTAGTAGTCTTCAAGATCTGCAGCTACCCATTAACAACAGTAGGTGTTTCTTGCCCTTTTAGTAATTGTTAGAAGCTGGGTGTGTCCTTTAGGTTCCATAATAACTTGTCACATTCTTTGTGGATCAGTGTTTAAATGCTCTTAATAGTGGTGTTTTAACCCCCATTCCTTTCAGTACAGGTTTTAGATGGAATATGATAATTTAGTTGTGCCATCTTTTGATTACTGATTATCCATTAGTCTTTAACCTGGGGGAGATGGCATTCAAGGTTAAAGAAAAGATGATATTTAGTTAATGTAGGAAATATTTCTGTCATTGTAATTTGGAAACATTTTCTTTGCCTTCTAAAAAACCAATATGAAATGTGACATTTAGGTGAGTAGGTTTTGCTTTATAGAAATCTTCAGGTGTTGGGGTGATCTTAGGTAAATGTTATAAGCTCTTTCTGCCTGCATCCGATCAGATAGCACATTACTGAAAATTGAATTCTACATTTGTTAAGTGTACAGAACCTATAGAATATGTGCTAGTTTTGTTTTTAAAATCACATAGTTTCTTAGGATGTCTTTTAGACAGGATTCTGTAGAAATTTGGTATGTGCGTGACCACTTAAAGGTGAGATTCTTAAAACTTGGGGGGGGGGTTTCCTAACCAATATATTTTGTAGCTATTATGTTTTCTTAAACTATGGTTTATTTAAGCCTTCACTATGCTGGATTCTGAGAATGTAAAATTGAAGTTTAAAGTCCCTGGAGGGACTTTAAGGCTGGGGGAGTGGTCTGTGTGTCTTGCATGGTGATACAACAGAAGCAATTTCAAAATACAGAGATGGGAACAATTGGGCTTGAGGAGTGGTAATTGCAGAGTTTAGGGAAGGCATAGAAGAGGTAATGGCTTGAATAGGATTTTGAAGGATTAATAGGAACTGGCATGGAGGTTGAGGGACAGTGAAGTAGGTTGGTGGTGGCCTTTCCTTGAAGGAACCGTAAGTATCACATAAAGGGTTTAGTCTGTATGAGAAAGTCCTCAAGAGTTATCAGAGTTTTAAGCAATGAGTAGTCACATTTGCCTAGTTTTGAAAGTTCATGAGCTATATTTGAGAAGAAGGCGATTAGAGGCTTGACATGTTTTCTTGAAGCCTGTTTTGATTCATTCATCAAATTGTTGAGTGCCTTAATGAGGCAGATACTGTTCTTAATACTGGGTTTAGCGAGTAGAAGACCTTAAGGAACTTACATTCTAGTGAGGGGAGACAGAATAAGTACATTTGTCTTTTATTTTAGGAAATACTATGAAGAAAAATAAATCTGGGTAGGTAGAAAATGATTAGCATGTGGGTTGCTATTTTGCATTGAGTGGTTGGAAAGGCAACTTGAATATGGTGACATAAAAAGTTATCTATAGTGAGGGAATGAGCCATGAAAATGCTAGGGGAGAAGGGGAATATTATGTGCAAAGACTCCTGTTTGGCCTATCTGAGGAGTAGCAGGGAGGCTTGGTAGAAGATGGGTATGCATGTGTCATAAGAGATACAGTCAAGAGCAATATAGTACGGGTGGAACAGATCATGTAGGGGCCTTGTAGAACTTCAGATTTTACTAATGGATGCTGTCGCTTTGTTTGCAGACTCATTTGATTGTGTCATATACTGTCTTGTCTGTGAATATTAATGGATGCTGATTTTTCTCTTAATGTGGAAACAGAAGAGGTTAATCGTTCTGCACATGGGATTTCTAACTAATGCTTTAGTTCGACACACGATACTGCTTTGATTCCTTTTATAGCAGATAATTTTAGAAGTAGGACTTTGAAAGTCCATTCCTTTACATATGACAAAATGAGAAATTTAGAAATTATTAAGGGTTTGTAAATACTTCCCCTCTTTTGGTTTAAGTGCCTTTACCTGTCTACTCACTGCATAAAATTTTATGGTTATGGGAATATTTTTATACAGTTCCAGATAACAGAATTGAATTAGAAACTTTCCATTTGAAAAAGTCTTGTTACAGGATACATATATGTTTTCTATTCACTTTAGGGAACTGCTCGCAGAAAGAAGAAGGTGGTTCACAGAACAGCTACAGCAGATGATAAAAAACTTCAGTTCTCCTTAAAGAAGTTAGGGGTAAACAATATCTCTGGTATTGAAGAGGTAAGTGTCAAATACTGTGTCTTTATAAAACAGGATTTATCTAAAAAGTTAGGGCATTAAAATTTTTTTACTACTTCTAACAGAATTTTATTTCTACTGTAGTAAATATTAGGGAGGTTGCTAAGTCTGAAAGTAAGGAGATTGAATTTCACATTCTAAGCAGAATCTCACCTTTTCTTCAGTAAAATATTACATCAGTTAGCTAAAACTTCAGTTTTTGTTTAGTAAAATGTTTGATTTGAAAGGAAATTTGATGGGTATCGCTAATTTAGATTTTTTTTTTTCTTTATAGGTGAATATGTTCACGAACCAAGGAACAGTGATCCACTTTAACAACCCTAAAGTTCAGGCATCTCTGGCAGCAAACACTTTCACCATTACAGGTCATGCTGAAACAAAGCAGCTGACAGAAATGCTACCCAGCATCTTAAACCAGCTTGGTGCAGACAGTCTGACTAGCTTAAGGAGACTGGCTGAAGCTCTGCCCAAACAATGTGAGTTTCCTAGTAGTGGTTTTGCTGAGGATCACCAACTTAATAATAGATTTCTAACAACTCAGGGCACAAAGTATATATGAATGTCTTTACTATAAATTCATAAATTTACAGATACATAAATTTTTTACAAATATATGAATTTGAAAATGAAATCTCCTCTAAACAGTATCACTTTTCAGACATTTCAAGCAAGTGTTCCTTGGTATGTTCAATAATTTTTTGTGATTATATGTGATTCAGTGGAATGTTCATTTTCTACTAACTTTCTTGCATTGGGTCAGAGGCTTAAAATTTTATGTTTATTAGCTGGAAACAAGGGAAATATAAATTTAGGCCTTTTATGATATCTGGCAGTTTAGAATTGATTGAAAATATTGTCAGATTTTTTCAACTATATTTGTACAACTGGTGTTACCAGTAATCTTTTAGAATTAACCTGCCACTGGTTTGTTTTTTTTTTTTTAATACAGTTTTGTGAGGGGTTTTTTGTTTGTTTTTGGTAGTATGATTAGGTTTTTGTTCAGGACAGAAAATCATATAGTTGAATAACTACATCAGGGGATTTTGCTACTTTATGCTAATGCTCTTAGACTTTCAGAGCTGAAGTAGGCTTTTGAACAGATGTCCAACTGAAAATCATAGTCTGGGAGGTCTCAGCTTTCAAATGTAGTTCACTTTTTTGTGTAATAAAAGGAAAGTGGATGCTTACCGAAGATATTTTTAATTTTAGATTATTGTACTTTCATTAACAGTTTATTGAACATCTCTCTTGTCCAGTACACAAAACAATAGAACATTTGAGAAAACAGTTTCTTCATTTGCCTCCTAAAATAAATCTTGCTGTAATTGGGTGTGTGGCGTTTCCTTTACCCTGGGGACACCTTGTTATATTAACCCAGAACCAATAGTAGGCCAGAAAGATTTTAAAGATAGGTATGAACTTTGATTTCTTGGGTGTTACTGTTGATAATATTCCAATGTGCTTTGTAGACATCAGAATATCACTGTAGTATAGAGAACATCCCACATATCACTCTTGTCTTGGGGAAATTAAATTGTAACTGTTTGAAATTCATCTGTTCTGGTTACTATTTATTAAAGACTTAGACAAATGTGTTAGTAACATTGACATTTTCCTTTTGCAGCTGTGGATGGAAAAGCACCACTTGCTACTGGAGAGGACGATGATGATGAAGTTCCAGGTAGGAGCCTTCACTTGTGGTTGAACTGCAGAGAATCTTAACAGGAGGTAGCCTTTATGCTATGGGAAAGACTACTTTGGGGTAGGAAGTGGGAGAAGGGGAGACATGAACCTAACTTAGAATGAAGAAAATAAATCCGTGCTATTTAAATGGTTGTTTGTCCACTTGGGCTTTTTTCTGTTTGGGATTTCATACTTTAATTACAAGTGTATGTTGTGCCCTAAAGTTACAACTACTTGCATTTGACAGACGATCCTTCCTTCCTGTTTTTTTACCTCAATAAATTTATGAAAAGTCATAGAGAAATTGTTCAATTATGTTGGGATATAACCTTTCTAAAATCAGTGGAAAGACCCTTGAGCAATCATGAGACATTTTTCTGTCAACTGTGAAACAAATTAATAAAATCACTAGACTTTGTAAATATTTACACTTTGCATAGATAGGTATTCCTGGGTCCTGTCCCCCACTTTGGCTAATGCATTATATTGCTTCATTTTAATTATTGGAGTGAAACAGGAATGGGGAGGGTACATACACTTGATTATGCATAGTATTGTCACTGGCAAATTTAATGACATTCTTTTTTCCCTTATTTTAATTATATGCCAAATGACTAGTGGTCTCATTGGAAATAAACACAAGTGTTTAACTTTATATCCTGATTTAACTGTAGGCTATATATTGAAAGTGCTTTCTGTTTCTTCAGAGATCTGATGATGATTTGTAGATTTGACTATTTTCTGAATTTCTAACATTTTTATTTTCTAGATCTTGTAGAGAATTTTGATGAGGCTTCCAAAAATGAAGCAAACTGAATTGAGTCAACTTCTGAAGAAGATAAAACTTGAAGAAGTTACTGGGAGCTGCTATTTTATATTATGACTGCTTTTTAAAATTTTGTTCATGGATCTGATAAAATCTAGATCTCTAATATTTTTAAGCTTGAGCCCCTTGGACACTGCAGCTCGTTTCAGTTTTTGCTTATACACAATTCATTCTTTGCAGCTAATTAAGCTGAAGAAGCCTGGGAATAATGTTTCAAATAGGTTAATAAAATCCTTTGCCTAGTATACAGCTTTATTTTTTATTTCATTGACACTGATTTGTACACGGAAAGCAAAGTTGTTATAGAAAGCTAATCATGGCATGTAATATGACTGATAATCTTTGATGGAATTTGATTAAAGATTTTAAACGACAGTATAATGTTATAGGTGGTAAATTTTTTTTCTCTAGCCGTCCTCAGCATTTCTGATGTTTATGTGATGGGTATAATTGTAAATGAGAATATGATACTCCTAATCAGTTAGAGTATTTCTTTTATTATTGTCTGTATTGTGAGTGCCTTACACATATCGCCCCACTTCATTTTCTCTCATTTGATCCTCAGTTTCAAAGTAGAGATGAGTACTTCCACTTTGTAGATGTCATCCAAGGTTACTTTAACAAAGTGAGTTAATCTAACTCGTCCTATGGAGGATAGTCTCTGAGAGACCTGAAAAAAAGTAGTGTTTGTAATAGAAATGTCACTATGTAATTTCCTTAATCAAACAACTTTAATGACTAAGGCAACTATTTTGCTGAGTATTAAGGTTTGTTTTGTTTTTTAAAGATTTATTTACACATACAAGAACTGGGGTGTAGGCCAGAGGTGTGGGGGGCAGTGAGAGGGTTCACCAGAGACAGTGGAGAGGAGAGCAGGTGGATCTACTAACATACACTGCTGAGGGGAACGGTGGGTGAGATGAGAAGTCTGCTGTGCCATGTGGGAAGCTCCCTGGCTGAGAATCGAACTTATGCTGCAGTGGCTGCAGATAGCTTCATAGTGCTGAGACTTAACCTGTTATGCCACTAGGGAAGCCCTGATAAGTATTAAGTTTGAAGAAATGTAATGCCTATACTGCCATCGTGATCTGGATACTGAACAGTTCCGTTACTCCAGAAAGCTTCCTTAATACAGGACAACTTTTGAAAAACTTAGTAATCATGTTGAAGCAGCTTTACAGAAACTTAACAAATGACAAATTTTCATGCCAATTTGCAAGACCTTTTGAAGGTACTATACAGCCATATCAAAAAGTCACTATTCCTTAACTGACAAAAAGGAAATGTATAAGTAGTATTTGCACATTTTAACATTGTATTTTCTACCAAGAATGTTTTCTGTAGTAATGAGGACTCTCCTTATTTGCAAACTTAGAAAATAAGTACATGATTCCAGACGATTGGGGGTTAAAGCTGAGCTTAATCTATTAGTCCCAGGTCTCAGACTTAGGGCACTCTATCTGGGACACTCGGCTTCCTGGCAGAGTGAGAAGGTGGTGGATTGGTTGGCTCTTAACAGCTGTTAGCCACAAATGTCTCTTGTAGCTGAATAAAGCAAGTAGAATGGTTAAGTTGGGTTAAAGAAGCCTGGAGTGAGGCTTAAGGATCTGCGTTTGTTTTTGTTTTTTTTTTTTACATACAAGCTCGGGTACAGGCCAGAGGTGTGGGGCGGCGAGAGGGTTCACCAGAGACAGAGCGGGTAGCAGAACAGGCAGATCAGAGATACACTGATGAGGGGAGCAGCGGGTGAGGCAGGAGAGGTCTGCCGCGCCATATGGGATTCTCCCTGGCCGGGCGTCGAACTCGCGTCACCGCTGCCGACAGCTCCACAGCGCAGCGCTTAACTGTGCGCCACCGGGGAGGCCCAAGGATCTGCATGTCTGATAAGCTCCCAGGTGATGCTGATGCTCCAGCCCCGCATGCATTTCATAGCACAATTAGAGATTTTATTAACATCCCAAGAGATTGGGGTAACAGTGACAGGTCAACATGAACATGTGAAGAATGCCACTAAATAACTGCAGTTTCCAGTGAGCTATATGGAAAAGCTGAAGAGGTAGAACAAGTTTGTAGGCTTCATCTATCTAGAGCAACTTTTTGTAGCAGATGCTGGCTAAGAATAAACTAGTTAGATCTGTATTCAGACTTTCCTCCCCTAACCTCTAAAAATGTTAAATCTTTTGGTCCACTGAGTTATCTGGTGTGTTGGGGCTGCAAATAAGTGTTTTTCTTTTAATACCCTTCATCAGATTAGGCAGAGCTCTGCTACGAGAATAAATGACCAAAAACATTCAGTTGCTACAGAGGTTTGTCACACTTGATGTTTGTAGTTTGTGGCTGGGCTCCACTTTGCTCCAGGAGCAACCTCTAATTGGAACATTGACGGAATCAGGAAGGAACAGAAGGCAAACAACCAGCTGCCTCTTAAACTTATGTTGGGAAGTCATAATGATGGTTAATGATAGTATTTCATCAGCCAGGGCAAGTCATGTACTTAGTCAAGTCTGATGGCCATGAGGGTTGGGAAGTATCCTTCCCAGTGCAGGATGCATGTTTCTGAGTCATAACAATCTACCATATCCTTAACTATACTAATTCACAATTCCTATACCACAAGTTTCACATCATTTCAGTGATTTATCCATTCACCAAATGAGCCACATTGTACAAAGTAGGAATTACCTCTAAGAGGTTAAATAACTTTTTGGGTCACACAGTCCCATAAACTGGTAGGATGAGATTCAAAACCTAGATCTGCTCTTGAGTTCAGTACCTAATAGAAAGAATTCCAGACCCTGACAAAGATAAAAGGGCAGATGGATGCTTCTGGTCTGGTTGATCTTTTGGTAGTTGGGACTACATGTTAGCTATTGCCCATTTTGGTCCTGGGCCAAACTAGCTCTGTGGAATTGAACCAGAGCTACACTAATGAAGAGAAAGACATTGATTTTGATCTGAGAACTCTTAGGATTAATAGCCTTTATTGAAATAATTGAATACACTTGTGTGTACACTCCAATACACTTGTGTCATCCCCATAATAACCTTGTGGGGCACAGGGCAGAAGGCTATATTCTAAGATTTGAAACGAGTTTTAAAATGAACAAAGTTTGGGTCTGGTCTCCACTAACAGCATTTTTCTCTATTACATAATACTGGATTCCATGCTTTAGTAGCTTCCCACCATCCCAGTGTTATTTTGCAGGGAGAGAAGTCTTAAGAGAAGTAATAACCACTTTCAGCTTTTCCAAAACAAAGTTTAGAAAAGCCTTCTATTGACATAAATTTTCATCACTCCAATCAGCAGTCTCGAATGCCATTTTTGCAGCGTGTTTTGGGAATGCAGGCAGTCGGCAAAGAAAACAGTATCACATCTCCAACCCGCACACTCGGCACTGTAAAACTAGACAAATTGATTTATTTGTAAAACCATAACTGTTAAAATGTCAAGGTGATCTGGGAATGATGCTAGTAGAAAAGAAACAACCCTTTGGAACTTATAAATATTAGCAAAACTGTCCAAGGGGAAAATTGCAGATGTTTATTAAAGATTATGCATGTTTGGGTGAAATAATTTGTACTTTGGGAAGCCGAGCAGAGTAATACCACTGTCCGGCCAAAGAAAATAAGCACAGTGATGTATTACATAAATAAGGAAGGGCCTGTATGATTTTGCATGTTCAATAAGCAGGGAAGAGGCTCAGTACTTGTTAACAAAATGAAGGGATATGTTTATATTTTTAGCCTTTTATTGTCAACACAGTGTGACACAGGTGACACATAACTCCTAGGAAGTTCTATGTCTACCCTCTATCTCAATCAGACAAAAGGTCAGGAAACAATCTAGTGAGATCTTAGTTGTCCCTATTACTGATAAGTCTTATATTTACTGGTTGAGGCCATGAGGTATTGGAATGATGTGCTGCCAATGGCTGTAGAATAATCCAGTCTTGCCAGATTATAAAGTAATCAGGGTGCTGTACAGTGTTAAACCACCAGAGAAAAGACTGGGAGACAGCAGAGCAGGGGAGGTGGGACAAGGAAATACATCCATTAAATAAACAGAAAGAACTTTGAAAGTCAAAGCATTCCACTTCCCTTTGATCTTTACCAACATTTCAAAGAAATCCAAAAGAAATTTGATACCAGACAAGAATTGTCCCTCAAGATTATTTCCTTTGTTAGTCTTTGTAAGTCTGGCTTCATTTGCTTCTTAACTTGAGACTTTGCCTACTTTAAATATGCAAACTACCGGAAGGGATAGGATAGTTCAGTCATGGATGTAAATATCCTTGAGAAGTTTTCTAAGTATGTGTTAATTTATGTTATTGAAATGAAAGGTAGCCACTAAGAAGTCGTTGAAACATCAGTTACACATTTCCAATTTTACCTGATTCATCTGAACAATCTCCACAGTCATTTCTGGTATCACACACCTTGTCCATGTAGGTCCAAGTCTTATGGTTGGGACACTTGAATATCAAGTTTTGTGGGAGACTGCTGGGCATTTGGCCTCTGGTGGACAAAGACATTATTTCCAGCAAAACATTCATGTATAATAATGTTTTAATTATAGCTTATTTTAATTGTTAGCTGCTGGTAACTAGTCTCTAATTTTGATTATTTGTCCACCTCACCACAGTAGGTGGCAGATTCATCTTCACCACAACTGCAGTCCAACTTGCCATTGCAAAGCAGGGAGGGTGGCAAGCAAGTAGTGAGGTCGTCACACAAGAAGCCCAGCTGACGTGAAGCTGTTTTACATGGCCGATAAAGTAAATCTGGAAGGTTACAGAACAGGTACTAGATACTGACACATCCACGGCCATGAACATCAATCAAGTGTTAATATTGCAATAATCTGCTTCCTCCTTCCCATGTTCCATTGTTCTTTCTCCATAATTCTCCTTTTCTTCCCTCCTACTTCCTGCTCCCCCCACCCCCCATAGTCCAAAACTCTAGTCCCAGGCAGCTTGCATTTCCTGCAACACCACTGGCATTTGGGCAAACAAGTGTGGACTCACTCCTGTCTGAAAAGGAACAGAAAGTGACTGGGAGGGAATAAACCTGCCTGGGCTCTGGTGTCAGCTCTGAGGAAATGTTTCTATATGACCCTTCCATTGTTTTCTTAGCTAGAAATGGGAACAAAGATAACTTGCTACACCAACCTCACAATGAAACTGAATTAAATCGAGATCATTGTTCAAATGTAATGAATCTACCCACGCAAAAGTGAATGGGAGTTTTTCAAAATATAATGAAATTGTACTTTAAAAGATGCTTAATACTGTAAAAATTTGATGGAAGTTAAGATGTAAATAGTAAATTAGTAACATATAACTCAAATATATTTACACCTAAAATAATATATCTCTAGAAAATTTCTGATTGATGTGTGGAGTGGTAAATGATCAACAGGTTGGAAATATTTCAGATACTCATTTAGTATTGGTGAGAGCTTGGTAAAGGTATACTTTGTATCTTGAAAGTTTTGTAGCTGGGACTAGGTGGGTAATTAAGTATTCTTAATCCAGGAGGTGCTTGGCCTTGTGGCTGATTTCTCTTGAATTCCTAACAGTGCTGAACACCCCACCCTACTGAACCGAATGCTCTTGTATATTGTTCACTACTGTTTCTTTAGTCTCCCTAACTCCAGCATAGACTCCTTGACGGTAGAAACCATGTCCTGTGTAAGCTTCAGAGAGAGGCAGACCTAGATTAGAATCCTGGCTTGCTGATTTACTAGCTATATGACTAGCAAATCAACTGATCTCCAAGTCTCTACTCTTTTTTTTCTTTTTTTTAAAGTGGCACATGGCAAGTTTGTTAAGAAAGAAAAAGAGACACTTGCATAGAGACAAGTGGGCAAAGACTGCCTGGTCTCTACACATAATGGTAATAACAACAACCACCTAGCAAGACTGTTGAAAAGAATGAAAATTAAATTTAAAAAGAAAATTTAAAAGAATGAAGATGAGATGGATAAAGTATCCACATACCTTGTGCCAAGCACCCAGTATCAGTAGACTCACTCATATCATCCACATCAGCAGATTCCATCCATTCTGGAAATATATGGGGGATAATTACACTCTTGTTGGTTGAGTGAATTATCAACCAGATCCGTCACCTAAGGGAGATACATACCTGCAGGTTTTACAGGAATCCCAAAGGTGATCGATCACAAGACAGAGCGCAGCAGCTACAACTCAAAGCGCCAGGAAAGCCACACAGCAGATCCAGAGGCACTGCCTGCTGGGAGGCCAGCATTGCTCTGTCACAGCAAAACAAACAAACAGGCAGGAGAACAGGTCTTCATCTCAGGGCAGAGGCTCAGAGGCGCATGTTGGATCACAGTGTTAACTAGCCTGATGTCCGTGGTGAGCTCAGGGTCACTGAGAGGCAGGAGACAGCATTATAGGAGCTTAAAAGAGTGCTTTAAGTTATAGGGGTGATTTTCCTGTCTGCTGTTTCCAATTCAGAGCAATCAGCCTTATGATGAATGAGTACTGCCCTCTTAGTTGTGAAAATGAAGATTGAAAATGAAGAAACAGGGCCCATGGAGGTGACATGATTTCTCAAGTGTTCTATTCCCTATTTAAGGCAACATCAACAAGGCCAGTGTCTCTCAAAGTCTGGTATTCAGGCTACCTACATCAACCTCACTGAAAGAAATGCAGATTCCAGGGCCCCATCAACCCAGGGAATCAAAATCTCTAGGGGGTTGGGAGAAGGGTCCTGCATTTTGGGTTGTTCTTATGCACACCAATGTTTGAGAACTACAGCCCTAAACCAAAGATGAAAAGCAGACTGTGGTCTCAAGTTCTAAGCAGACAGTCCAAAGGACAACCACCCATGTGCGTAGTGGTTTCTGGGAAT
>PVIJ01010570.1:21817-59504 GCA_004024925.1 Scalopus aquaticus
CAGTAAGAGGGTTCACCAGAGACAGAGTGGGGAGCAGAACAGGCAGATCAGAAATACACTGCTGAGGGGAGCAGTGGGTGAGGCAGGAGAGGTCTGCCACACCATGTGGGAATCTCCCTGGCTGGGTGTCGAACTGGCATCGCGCGCTGCCGACAGCTCCACAGCGCAGCGCTCAACCGCTGCGCCACCAGGGAGGCCCCTCACCCTTGAGATTTTTGAGGTGACCATAAATATCTCTGCACCATCTTCAGGGGCCTGAGTCTCTTGAGTCTCATTCTGGGAGTTACTGGGCTTCACCCTAGGCATTAGCATTCAACCCCTCTTATGGGTAGACAGTACACGTTAACACAAGAGAGATGGGATGCATCTTTTTGTGGGAACTACTCCTAGACTCTAAGGCTTTTGTCCCTCTGGAACTATATCAGGTATAAAAAGTAATTGTTTATCTCTAGCACCTAATAGTGCTTCAGTATCAACAGCACTATCACAGCACTATCACATAGCTATGAATATTCACATTACTGGTGAAGGAACTTAGCCACAAAGAATCTAAGTGTCTCAGTCAGCAAGGGATAGAAACAGGGGCTAGAATTCACTCAGATACGCTGTCTTTTTGCCTCATCACAAAGCTCTACAAAGCGTTTCCATTCTGCTGGAACACACGCGAGCGCACACATACACACACACGCACATACACACACACCTGTAAACCTTTGCTCCTCAAACCAGAGTCTACTCTTATGGGGAGGGAGTTGGAGGGGGTCAATGTTCAGTTCTTTATAGACTGTAGGTAAAGTCTATAAATTGTCCTTACCCTTTGATTTAGACAACTTTCTTCTAGGATTGTATCCTATGCATATAATTGGTTAGATAGGAGGATGATTTATATGAAACAATTTTCTCATAGTAGAATTTATAATAGAAACAATGAATGCCAAAATATATTAACACTAACTATTTACCAAAAGTGATCAAACAAGTTACTTAACTTTATAGATGATGGGTTCTTGGTTGTGTGAGAAATCTTTTTTTTTTTTTTTTTAAAGATTTATTTTTTATTTATACATACAAGCTGGGGTACAGGCCGAGGGGTGGCGAGAGGGTTCACCAGAGATGGAGCGGGTAGCAGAACAGGCAGATCAGAAATACACTGCTGAGGGGAGCAGCGGGCAAGGCAGGAGAGGTCTGCCGCACCATGTGGGATTCTCCCTGGGCGGGCGTCGAACTCGCGTCGCCGCTGCGGACAGCTCCACAGCGCAGCGCTTAACGGCTGCGCCACCGGGGAGGCCCCTGTGTGAGAAATCTTATAAGAACTTGAAGCACGAGGGGCCTCCCTGGTGGCACAACAGGTTAAGTGTCAGCACTACGAAGCTATCTGCAGCCACTACAGCACGAGTTCGATCCCTGCCCAGGGAGCTTCCTACATGGCACAGAAGACCTCTCCTACCTCTCCTGCTGCTCCCTTCAGCAGTGTACTTCAGTCGATCTGCCTGTTCTGCTCCCCACTCTGTCCCTGGTGAATCCTCTCACCCTCCCCACACTTCTGGCCTACACCCCAGATCTTGTATGCATAAATAAATCTTAAAAAAACCAACTTGAAGCATGAAAACAAAGGCTGAGGGTCTCTGGCTTGTGGCTCATTTCCTCATCATTCATTTCTTCAGCAAATCTTCACAGGACACCTGTGTCAGGTGGTGTGTTAGACTCTGTAGATACAATGATAAGCAAGAAAACTTTATCCTGTCCTCAGTGAGCTCACAGTCTCAAGAACAATGTGAAATCATTAGCTGACGTCTGATTGACCAGGGGGTGCTTTTTAAATTTTCACATATCCTACGCTTCCCTCTTAAGGACTGGGGTTGGGCCATAACATAATTTTTGAAAAGCTCCTTTAATGATTCTGACACACAGCTAAGATGGCAGAGAGACATCTAGAATAGCAGTTTCCAAACTTTTATGATTATGTATTTCTTCAGTAATAAACAAAATAATGAAATAAAATTAGCCATCCCCCACAGTACATAAATATTTATAAGTTACATGCCTGTACTAGTTCACTAATAAATTATATGTACAATTAAAAATTGTCTAAAATTGAAAGTTAAGAAGGATGAAATTAAATATACGATATAAAAATAAAGGTTCAAGTATTTTTTTCCCTTAACCCCATCTAATCTTCTTGTGCTTCCTGTGTGGTTCATTTGGAATTACTTCTCTGGTCTAAAGGATAATGAAGCTGTGAGAGGCAAACAAGAAAGAAAACTTTTGGGCCTCCCTGGTTAAGCGCTGCGCTGCGGAGCTGTCGGCAGCGGCAACGCGAGTTCGACGCCCAGCCGGGGAGAATCCCACATGGTGCGGCAGACCTCTCCTGCCTCCCCCCGCTGCTCCCCTCAGCAGTGTATTTCTGATCTGCCTGTTCTGCTACCCGCTCTGTCTCTGGTGAACCCTCTCGCCACCCCATACCTCCGGCCTGTACCCCAGCTTATATGTATAAATAAAAAAAAAAAAAAGAAAGGAAACTTTAAAGAAGTCACTGCTTATTTAGTAACATAGTCCTCGCATGTTCAAAAGGTGAAATAAATACTGATCATTAAAAAGAATTAGATAGGGCCTCCCCGGTGGCGCAGCGGTTGAGCGCTGCGCTGTGGAGCTGTTGGCAGCGGCGACGCGAGTTCGACGCCCGGCCGGGGAGAATCCCACATGGTGCGGCAGACCTCTCCTGCCTTGCCCGCTGCTCCCCTCAGCAGTGTATTTCTGATCTGCCTGTTCTGCTACCCGCTCTGTCTCTGGTGAACCCTCTCGCTGCCCCACGCCTCTGGCCTATACCCCAGCTTGTATGTATAAATAAAAAATAAATCTTTAAAAAAAAAAAAAAAAGAAATATATCTTTAAAAAAAAAAAGAAAAAAAAATAAAAAGAATTAGATATTAAAATAGACTGGTGTCATCATAGTGGAATTAAAGAAACAAAACATGCCTTTATTATCTCAGTGGCTAGTATGTAGTCATTATAAATCG
Source organism: Scalopus aquaticus (assembly GCA_004024925.1). Lineage (NCBI taxonomy): Eukaryota > Metazoa > Chordata > Mammalia > Eulipotyphla > Talpidae > Scalopus > Scalopus aquaticus. The sequence continues at coordinate 24,835 of PVIJ01010570.1, forward strand.
TCCATCTTAAACCAAGCCATAATAACCAAGAAGGAGGGAGAAGGAATTGTGCAGACTGAAAGATGAACAGAAAGGCCTGGGGATCAGAAGCCTGTGGTGAATCAAGGTCAGATTGGGGCAGTGAAATCCTGAGGAGGAGCTGGGGCTGGATGGTTGAACCCAGGTGCAATAAACCTGGGGCCTAATTAGAGCATTTCCTCACTTGCTGCTGGGATTCTATGTGATGCAAGGCCAATTTCCACACTGAAGAGGGCAGCAGAGAGCAAGGAATGGACTCTATTTATTTTAGAATTCTTTCAACAGGTCATCAGTTTTACTCAAGAATGGTAAGGACAGAAAGGACCAGGGGACCTGAAGATAAGCAGATCTGTTTCATAATACTAAAAAATGACCCCCAGGATATTTTATAAAGTGTTTGGAGCTAAATCTCCAGCCACTTGCCCCTGCCATGTGATCGGGGTTTCCATTTGTAAGTTGTATGGAAATTGCTTACTTTCAAATATACCACCTCATTCACTTTCAGAGTGAATCTGTGAGGTAAATGGAATTTTTAGGACCATCTTATAAATGAGACAACAGATGCCCAAGATGTGAACGCTTCCTCGTCCTCCCATAGCTGGACATGGGTCCAGGTCTCCTGAAAGCAAATTGAGCTTAACTTTTCCTGCTAAATGCACCTTTCTCTGAGTTGGTCCACTCCTCAAAGATTTTCAAATTCTTTATGAGAATTTAAATTGTTGTTTTCATGGTGATGATAACTTGTAACAGTCATAAGCATATTCTGAATTATCTGGATGACCTCAACTGAGTGGTGGTGTATATCATCAGAATTCTTGTTTTTTATCCTTCAATTTGCATTTATCTTTGAGTTTATACCAAGTGAAATCCAGTTGATGTTGTGGTGTACTCTGTCACTGATATTTTTACAGCAGGCTGAACATAGAAATATGGTGGGAGAAGTGAGTCACATTGGGACACACAAAATATAGGCACGGGAGACTGAAAGTAACTTGCCCAGAACATCCATGTTCACATTTCCCATAGATGTGCACTGTGGTCTTGGTCTTAGAAAAGATCAACTTTCAACTGTTCAGTTAACAGTAATTTCAGTAGTAAATATACTTTGAAGAATGGTGCTGTTCTGGAGAGCAACAATAATTAGATTGCTTGTTCACCGGATGCAGTCTGATTTTTTTTCCAAATAAAAGAGAGAACTTTCTAGAGTATCAATTAACATCTGCATTGCTCACTTGCAGACTTTTGGCTAAGCGAATGGTCTAAACCACAAAGGTTGGGATGGATTAATATTTCTGTTTTATAGGCAAACAGGCATTCTTGGAAGTTATATTTTTAAACTTGCAATATAGAAACAGATTGAATATATGACCAGACCTAATGAGCTAATATTTGTCTACTACTGACTCCAAATCAACAATTTATTTGGTGGAAAATCCCATCCACTTACCTATCAAATTAAAATAATATTACAAATTTGAATTTTATTAGTTTGTGGTGACTTATTTCAATTTTATTCTACAATGATATAGCAGCTTATAGTTCATTGTTATCATCAGGAAAACACTGGGTTAGATGAGCACTGAGGTCCTTACTGGCTCTAAATTCTGAGCCAGTGACCGCCCCACCTTAGCCTTCAAGTATACTGCATGTGAGCCATGAAAGGAGGAACCCAGAACCAGTACCAAGGGCAAACACATAAAGCCAGAGCTCTCAGAGTTGTCAGAGTCTCTACTTAGTGTCTGGGGTTCGACTTGTGGGAGTGGCCTGAGGCTGCAGTGGAGCCCCCTGACTTACTTAGGGGAGCCAGCTCTGTAATGCCATTTCAGAAGATGGGTTTAGAGTGTCTTGGAGATTAGTGGTGTCCAGCTCTCGGGAATCAACTCAGCTTCCCTGGTGATACATCCTAACTCCACTGGAGGCCAAGTTCTATTTTTTGTCTTTATGAGCAATGACACCAATCTGAAATAGATATGCAGAAATGAAGGGTATAACAGAAAAATTACCTGACAATGGTTACACTGGTAAGGAAGACTTCATTTGAGAGTGTGACAATAGGGGAGAGAGACTGAAAACTTTGAATATAGCAAAGACAACTGATTTATAGTTAAGCGGTATCATGAGTGAGTGGATGGAAAACTAAGAGGAACTTGATTAGATGTCAAGGGTAGGGGGACTTTTGATAAACTGGATTCTTGCTAAAGAAGGCCAAGATGATAATAGGGTACCCTCCAAAACTGACTCAGCAGGATTTATGCTAAGACTGGACTCAGCAAGCCAAAGTCAAATGTAATAGGTAAAGGTCAAGTTGAAAAGTAGGTTCAGAAGAGCCTGGTTTGGTCAAGGAAGAAATCTTTTTTTCTGGAGCTAAGATCTCCCATAGTTGAGAGGAATTCATAAAAACTGGTGGGAATATGAATTTCTCTCTGTCAGGCAAAAGAACCTGACTGAGGGGAAGACCACCCTTAGGTAAATAGGACTAAGCTGGGGGCTGGTGTCACTCAACAAGGTAATGCCAATAATAATAAAATAATTACAACTCTCATTTATTTACCACGTGCCAGTGATTTTATATGCATTATTTCACATCCTTTGAAAACCCCTCAAAGATAGTATTATTATTATTTAAATCTTACAGGTGAGGAAACTAAGGCTCGGGAAAAGTCTTATCAAAGTCAGGAGTTGAATTCAGGTTCATTTAATTTTAAAATTGATTATTTTCGCTATGACACAAATTATATATAGCAGTTTGTAGAGGTGAATTTATAGCTCTAAAATAGGTTTCCAGGGGCCTCCCTGGTGGCACAACAGGTTAAGTCTCAGCACTATGAGGCTATCCAGAGCCACTGTTGCACGAGTTCGATCCCCAGTCAGGGAGATGCCAACATGGTGCAGCAGACCTCTCCTGTCTCCCCGCTGCTCCCCTCAGCAGTGTACTTCAGTAGATCCGTCTGTTCTGCTTCCCACTCTGTCTCTGGTAAATCCTTTTTTAAAAAATAAAATAAAATAGGCTTCTAGATAAAAGGATTTTGTTTCTAACAAGTCTCAAGGACTAAGGGCACCTCTGATCTGCACTCACTTCTCCTCTGCCTCTGTCCTTGTTCACTGCCTCAGCTTAATAGTGTAGTTTTAAAAAAAATATGACCAAGATGCATAACAGGACGTGCCATTGGTTACAAGCCTGGCCACTCAGTGGACAGCTGAGCACTTGGAAACTCCAAGGACAGAGAGGATGAATGTGTATCATGCAGATCTCCCTGGTGTGTCAATGTCCTTTGCCCATTTCTGACTAAAGAACTCTGGTCCAAGCAGTAAAAGGGAAGAGAAGGCTGTGACTTACACATGGCGAAGCTTCATTCTACGCCTGCCTTCTGTGGTGAGATAGCGTGTTCTCGGAAATGCACCAATGATTTGAATACCCAAGTGCCTAGAAGTATTAAAAGCTAATCCAAACCATCAGGATTGTTGGCTCTGACTCTCGCAAAGAAGGATAAACAAAATCTTTCTAAAATGGGAAATGGTTCAGAATCATTTTTCTTTGCTTTTCCAACTCATCAGAGATAAGCTTTCAACACTAGAATGTTTTATTAAATTTTTTCTAATAGCCTTCATTGTTTAGCTAATCAAGCTTATCTCAAGCATAGCATCTTTATATCTGTATTGTTAATTGGCTTCTTTCTAACTATGTTGACATTTCAGTTATTTTTGAACCACTGTGGTTTTTTTTTTTTTTTCATGAAATAGGTCATATCTTATTAAGTTTCTTTGAAGATTGGCTGACTTTTTAGGGACATTTTGTCACACTGATTTGTGTGCTTATAAAATATGCAGTGAGGACAGATGGACAGAAGGCTGGAGTAGAGAAGAAGGAAATAATTATCTGCTTGGTGCAGTGTGTACTTGTAAGTTTCTATATATAAAAGGTCACGGAATAATGGTGTGAATTGTTTCAGTGCACACAGTTCTTTCATGTGGGTCTCGGGCCCTCAATAGCGATGCTACCAGGTAGGAAGTGGGGGGTGGGGTGGGGGTGATTACCTGAGTCTTCATTACTTGTGGCAGCCCTCATGGTCATTTTCCCAAACAAGGTTGTGGCTAGTGTGGCTCTTATTATGATTGCAAGACACATCTCAGCAATAACCTTCAGGGAATAAATATCTTTGAAAAACCATAGTTTTTATTAGTCACAGGTCCTGGGGGGTATATGGCACTAGGGTCAAACAGCAAGGCTGGGAGTGGGGTTGGAAAAGGGGAGGGGAGAGATAGAGAGACAATGACAGCGAGAGACAAAGAGAGAGGATGTGGGGGGGTCACTGTGTATTGGTGAACTTATAACACAAGAGCAAGAGAGAAAGTGTGAGAAGGGTAACACGGCGCCACTCAAGTGGTTAGTTATCTAGGTCACCCAGGGCTTCCTAAAAGGGGAACTTCAAGGGTGGGGCAGCCTGGTTCGTGATCTGGTTGTGTAACCAGGAGTATGTTTGTTGGAGCTGGAAGTCTTTGAAATGGACGCCTCAGCAGTGCAAAACTTAATGTCAGACACTTAAATTACAATTAAAAACCCCGCAAATTGTCAGGCACTTCCACTGTAAGAGTAGGTAAGTATAAGCATTCCTCCTTTGCTTATTATGGAAAAGTGTCTGGAAATCAGCTTCAGAGAAGTGGATCTATTCTGATTTTTAAAAGGCTGAACAAAAACATTCCTCCTTTCCTTTTTTCAGATTTTTGCCCTAAACAACAAGGAGAATAGAGAAGCAGAAATATGACTCCTCCATCTTAAAGGAGACTGGTGACAGGTCAGCCTTCCTAGTCACAGGTGCGCGTGGAAAGTGGGTGGAGGAGTACAGTTTGGGGGAAGTCAAGGTGCTGCAGTGGGGATATGGTGAGGGGCAGGCAGCTTCAGAAATTTGGGAAGCCTTCCGAATGAGTAGTCTCGGCTCATGCAAAAGGCAGGGAGAGATGTGTGGTCACGAAGAAGCTATTTGTTGAAAGTCTCTAGAAGAGCAGTTAGACTTGAGGCCCTCCCCCCACTCTGTGCAGATGTGCAACCAAGCCTCCTCTGCCTTCAGAAAAGAGGCAAGAATAAGAATGAAAGCGAACTTCTCAGTGTTAACCCTGTAAGCTAAAAGACCATGGAGAAATGCCATCAAAGAAAGGAAGGGAAGTGACTTCCAATCTAGAAGTTATATCTAACCAAACTATTAATTAACTGTAAGAGTAGAACAAAGACATTGACATGCAGTATCTCAAGAGAAAAAAATTTTTTTTTCCAGAACCCGATCTCACTGGTTCTGGAGGATGTGTGCACTGAAATGAGGGAGAAAACCAAGAGGAAGGAAGATGTGGAATCAGATGTGGAGGAACTCACGCTCACACAAAAGAGAAGCAGGAAGGGAATCCTCAGGATGAAAACAGTGCACGAGTTCTACAGTGCAAGCACTCTGTATTAAAATTACAAGGGATTATGCTCCAGGAGGGAGGTCTCTGGTGAAAAAGAAAACAAACAGATTATTTCTTTGCTATGTTGGGCAATTGTGTTAAGAGTCTGTGAAAGAAGACTTAGCAACAGTTTTTAGCTAAGCAAATAAAAAAAATAATTAACCTTAGTATAAACCTTAGTATAAAAAATTAACTTAAGAAAGCAAATATAGTCAAGTTCACTTTTTGGACCATTAGTAAATAATACTTGCATAGGAATGTTAACATAATCAGTGAAATTTAATTAATCAAAATTACTAGGGAAATTTTCCAGAAGTGAAGGAGGTTGCTACCTATTATGAGAAGTCCATGGATTATGTTTTAAATTGATAAATAAAAATAGCAAGTTAAGCATGATCTTTAGAGATGTAGAAGGATAGATCAGTAGGAAACAAACAAACAAAAAACAGAATTGAGAGTTACTGTCTCCATGAAGCAGGGTCATGGACCAGTAGGGGAGCAGAAGAGTGATGGTTTTGTTTTAAGCTTTGCACAGTTTGACTTTTACAACAAATTGATTTCCACTTTCTTGGTCCTTTGTCCTTTCCTTTTCATCAGTTTAACTTTGGATGTAATCAGTAGAATGAGGCATTACATCTTGCTAAACTCCACATGCTTCTATATAAAATTCTTGTTCTCCTTCACTGGAGAATTACATTTGATTCTGTAAAGCCCAAGATTCAGAACATTCTCAGAAAAAGACAAAACTTGCAAGCTGACCATGGATCTGAGGTATATAGCAGCTGAGGGGAAGAAAGAGGGGTTAAAACAGGGAAGGCAAGAGCACAAGGGACTATAGTGATGGATCCCAGGTGCTCTCGTGGTGTGAGAACTACAGGGACTACACCAGAGGGAGAAATTAAATACCGTCCAAAAATGAACAACAATGTAAGAAAATAAATAAGTAAATTTAATCTTAAAAAAAAAAACCCCACATTTCCAGGAGCATTTATTAAGCTGTTACCCCCTCCACATACTTCCTCCTGGTAAGCGCTGATCTAAGCCTTGGAAATGGTCCTGGGTGATTCTAATATTATCATTGTGTGGGGGGAAAAGTGTTAGAACATCCTCCCTGAGCATAATTACAAACAGAAGGTAATATGTTTTTCTGAGTCATTCATTAAGTTGAAGGGTTACCCGAATGTATATTTTAGATGTGATTTCCATATGTCAAATGTGTTTATCTAATTATAATTTTATTACCCCACAAAGGATTTTAAGTGGAATGCAAAGACACACACAACAAAATAAAATAAATTAAAAATAACCATGGAAATCACAACAAAGGGAAAATAAGGATGGGACATTAAGGGCAACAAAGAGAGAGCTTAGTGCACAACATCCATGCAAAGCGTTCCTATATACTTGCTCTAAAATCAGCCACAAATTTGGTCTGAGAATTTTGTTAGCCAACATTAAGAAACTTATGTGATTCATAAGGTCTGTAACATTAAAACAAAACATCTGCTGTTCCTATAAGGAAACCAGAGATGAATTTCTCCTGGTTCCCAAGGAGAGGATGCCTTATAATGAAAACAAGGCACTGAACAGCATCTTTACGATGATTATCGCACTCATGGGGCCGTGGTTCTTAGACCACCTCTCCAAAGAACCAGGTGGCATTAGGACGGTGGGAAATTCAGCAATCTTTGTTTTGGGTAGGAAGATGATGCTGACAGGATATAATCTAGCTGCTGAGTTCTATGATTAGCCACTTACTCTAAGGGTCACTTCAGAAGGATCCAGAAGTTCAAAACTTGGTCATTATCCCAGATTCTGAGCTTCTCTTAACCTCTTCTGAATCACATTAACTCACTTTTCTGTTTCTCTTATCATCTGCACTGAAACTGACCCTGCTCCAGACCAGAATCCCCCTTGTGATCTTTCAGGTCCAATTACGCGGTTCTGCCTGGGGGGAAGCTGACCGCCCCACACCAGACTTGAGCACTATCAGTGCACTGCAATTTTCTGGAGTGAGGTTCAGCATGGCCCCTCTACTCTGCTCAGCATAACCCTTTCCGCATTCCTACTCAGGAACTTCCATTCAGGGACTTCCCCCAGAGGGCCTTGCCCGAGGCTCTTTTCTCTGTATTAACTCAGTTAATACTTTCCCTCCCTTTCCTCAATTCTCACGTCCAGGAAGAGCCAGGAGTTTTTTGTTTGTGCCCCGCCCCCGCTGGCAATGAAATGATCCTTCCATCTGATTCTTTTACCTCCACCTGCCCCTCACTTGAAGTGCAAGAGGGTGGTCCTCAGGAAAGGGGAGTGTCCCAGGACCCCACCCCTACCTCAAGCCAGAGAGCGCAAAGACGCCTAGGACTACTAATCCCAGAGTGCCATCATCAACGAAGGAAGGATGCTGAGGACTGAGGGTGGAGTTAAGAAATGGTTTTGGGATTTAAAAACCAGACCTGTGAGCTTGGAGGGGGGCAATTACTTGTGGTTGTGGATTGCCAATTTTTTGAGTGTGTCATTAAGATTCCAGCTCAGCGGAACTGGTAGGACACATTCACCAATTTATTCTTTATCTTTTTCCCTTCCCTTTTTGTAAATAAGCCCTTTAATTAATTTTATTGTGTGTGTGCAGTTGAGTCTTATAAGTCCCTTTAAGCGCACAGGTGAGAACCCACAGACAGGCACCCCATTTATATTGGGGCTGCCCTGTAACAGAAGCTGTTCCATGGTTAAAATAGACGACCAAGGAGCCAGTACTTCTTTGAGCCTCTGGCATGTTTTATAACAGTAGGTGAATAAAATATCGAATGTTATTTTCAGTTTGCCTTGTCTTAGTTGACTGCTTGATTAAGCAATACCTTGAGCAGTCACTAAATAAATTCCGATTATGTTTTTGGATGTCAAGATTCCAGACTATGGATTTATTCTTAACACGAGGATTTTCTTAATGACAGAAATAGAGAAATGGGGACTCCTATTATACAAGGATTGTGCATCATCTTCAGGACTGAAATAAATTAATGGTTTAGTGGAATGTTTACAAGCCTGAGAGCCTGGGAAAAAGGACTGTGCTTGGAATCTTCTGGAAAAACCACAGGAGAGGGGTGAAGGTGGTCAAAAAATCAGGGGAAAATGGAGTCAGTTTAAAAAAAATAAAAGCAAATTAATGTCTTTCAGTCAAAATATCAATACTTCCCACAAACCACAGGAACAAAAAGAAAATAAAGGTGATAAAGACACTGGGAAAAGGCTGAGGGCAGAGGTTCTTCCTTCCCAGAAAAATGATGGAGGTGTTGTCTATGGAAAGGGAAAAAACTCTAGCAGACTTAATTATCGCAAGATCAGGGCAGTGATGGGTACAGAGGCAAAAACTAAAGGCAAACTAAAATGACTTCTCCAGTTTGGGAACAAACAGAAGATGCCTTCTCAAAGCTGTGGATGGGGACATAGTTGTGAGCTTAGAGCCTCACCTATGAGGCAACTATTTGAGGTGGTTACACAAAAGGGTTTAAATGAAGGGAAATGGTCAGTTTTTTTTTCAAACCTGAGCTTTGTGATTCATGTTTAGGATTGTAGAAAGCTGAGAGTGACTTTAGTTTGCAGACTATCATGTCCCCAGAGAAATTCTTGTCCTAGTTCTCAGGACCTGTTAAGTTACATGGCAAAAGGGAATTAACATTGTTGATGAGCTGACTTGGCGTTGGAATATTATCCTAGGTTATCTAGGTGGAGCCAATGTAAATGCAAATGTCCTTAAAAGTCAAAGATGGAGGCAGGAGACAGTGGGAGGGAGACTTGATGACAGGTGGGCCCAGAGTGATGGCAGGCTTCCAGCTTTAAAGATGAGCCAGAGAGCCTCTAGAGCATGTGGAAGACAAAGAAGCATATTCTCTCCTGTAGACCTTCCAGAAAGGAATGTAGCTAACAGCTTGACCTGTTGGACTTGTAACCTACAGAACAGCACCATAATAAACATATGTTTTAAGTCACTAGGTTTGAGGTAATTAATTGGTAATGAAAGCCGTAGGAACAAATGCAGGGATTAAAGGTGGCAAATCTGTAATGCTGACCCCATTTCCCATGCTTGTAGAGTTTGTTCCATGAAATAAGAGTCAGATAGTGTTTAATTATAACTGATGTTGTCACTGGTGAGAATGAACCCTTGTTTCTTTATGTTGGTTAACGATTTCTTTATTGTCTACCCCTTCTTCAACTCCTTTGCTTTCAGCAAGATTTGAAAAAAATGTATGACCGATGTTAATTAAATAGCATTTGATGAGTCTTCTAAAACCAGGATTAAAATATAACCTAGGCCCTAGTATTATTATCTGATCCCCATTTTAAAATTAGCTTCTGTTTTAGGTGTATCTTGCTTTAAGTAAGTCAGTATGTATTTTATCAAATCTTAGTTATTTTTGGGCCTCCCAGGTGGCACAAGGGGTAAAGCCTTAGCTTATGAAGGTATCAGCAGCCACTGCAGCACAAATTTGATCCCCAGCCAGGGAGATTCCCACATGGTGCAGCAGACCTCTTTTTTCTCCCCACTGCTCCCCCAGCAGTGTATTTCAGTCAATCTACCTGTTCTGCTCCCCACTTTTGATCTGGTGAATCCTCTCACACCCCACACTTTTGGCCTACACCCCAACTCTTGTATGCATAAATAAATAAATCTTTAAAAAAAACCCCAAAAACCAAATCTTACTTTTGAGGTTGATGGAAAATTTCACATTCCTACAGCTCCACTGCCACCTGGAGGACAATTACTGTATGGCACATGCCTGCTTTCAGTGATGCACGCTGATTGCAGAGGTTAAAAAGAGTATATTTGAGTAAAAGAAAAAATTAGGGATGAATTATTCATTTTGCATAGATTTTCCATGTAGGCTCTCAAATAATAACTGATCCTTTAAAATAGAAATTGATTTACTAAATCCTGGTTGAAACTCAGTGTTGATAGAATATCACTCTTTCACTAGGTTAGAGTTGTGTAGTGCAGCCTCTTAGGAGCAGAGATTGTCACCTGCCTTTTACCTGCTGAGTGAAAAGGCTTTTACCTAAGTGCATAACTTCATCCTTATTGTTTCTTGTTTTCTCTCTTTTCCCTTTAGAAAATGTAGAGAACAGAAAATTATGTATATTTTACCTCTTCTCTTTCAAATAAAAAAATTAATAGCAGACCTTATAAAAGAGGCTTAATGTTCTTTTTATTGTGGATTCTATTTTAAGCATGTACAAAGCTCAAGTTCAGGAGGTCTGGCTCCCTTCTTTACTAGCTATAAAAATCTTAGGTCTCCTTGGGTCTTGGTTTCTTTAACGCTCAAATGGGTATACTTACCAGTCCTGGCTCTGAGGGACTCCTGGGTGAATCAAATGAGACAATGGAAAGCAGTATTTTTCTGATTATTAAAACTCTAATCAAATGTGTAAAGACAGTCACAAAAGGATACTTAAGTGTTTTAGCAAATACCTCTGATGGTAGAAAAAAATCTTTTCAGCTAAAGTTTATTTCTATTTTAAAAATAATTTGGAACAAAGTTAAAGGTTGGTGCTAAGCCTGTACAGTGTGAAGAAATTAGCCAACTTCCAGGGTTTAAAAAGGAAGATAGGGGCCCCCTGGTGGTGCAGTTGTTGGGCACTGCGCTGTGGAGCTGTTGGCAGCGGCAACGCTAGTTTAACGCCCCTGCTGGGGAGATTCCCACATGGCATGGCAGACCTCTCCTGTCTCGTCCGCTGCTCCCCTCAGCAGTGTATTTCCGTCCATCTGCCTGTTCTGCTCCCCACTCGGTCTCTGGTGAACCCTCTTGCTGCCCCACGCCTCTGGCCTGTACCCCAGCTTGCATGCATGAATAAATAAATCTTGAAAAAAACAAAAGAATCTTTGCTTTAAAAAAATAAAATAAAATAAAAATGAAGACAAACTGTTATCCTCTAGGACCCATATTAGACCACCGGCGATGACGTCCTGCTCAGTGAACAGACACAAGTTTGGTGCTCAGGTTGGTCAAATCAGTGCTTGGAGTCAACTCCAGGGACACGATAGCAGGGGCCCGAGAGCAGGGGCCCAGGGACCAGGTGCACATTTACCTTGCAGGTGTGTGTGGACCTTCTGAACTAACTAAAGCACAAAACCCTCTGGTGGCTCCTTAAGCACTCAGACCTCAGAGTCTCAGGCAGTCTCCAAAATGAGCTCTGCTTGAGGCCTGGGGGAGCTGGGGACTGGAGCGCACAGCCGGTCTACCCAAAGCGGTGAAGAGAGAGGCTTTCTTAAACTCCTCTGTGGGTTTTTCGCTTGGGGATTCCTTTCTCTTTTTCCTCTCTATGGACAGGATTTGGAATAACCCTTTCCAGATCCCGACTAAGTTTCTGACTGAGAAATGATGAGTGTTTATGATCTTGACACCTAGAGATGCAGAAAATCTGACCCTTGAGGTCCTGTAGCCTGTGAAATCAGCTTACGTCAAAAATCACAGGAAGTCAGCTCAGCAGGAATGAAGATTATTACTGGTTTGTATTACTTTGTGAATGGTTTGTCCTATCTGTAACTTATAGGGCAAAGTTCTTTGTTTAAGTACTTATTTGTTTTAATTGAAGATTAAGTATGCCAATAACTTTGTTAAAATGTCTTTAATGAGGGCCTTCGGGTGGCATAAGGGGTTAAGTCCCAGAACTATGAAGCTATCCAGAGCCACTGCAGAATGAGTTCTATCCCTGGACAGGGAGATTCCCAATGGTGCAGCAGATCTCTCCTGTCTGGCCCACTGCTCCCCTCAGCAGTGTACTTCAGTAGCTCCAGCTGTTCTGCTCCCTACTCTGTCTCTGGTGAGTCCTCTCACCTCCCACACTTCTGGCCTACACCCCAGCTCTTGTATGCATAAATAAATAAATCTTTTTAAAAATGTCTTTATAATGAATCTGTGCATATTAATGTCCATACATATGTATATGTCAATATAAGCATGTTTACATCAGTGAATAGTTGATTATTGGATGTGATTTGCAATAGCTTTAACACTGCAGGATCTTTGGCACCTGACAGCCCTGAGAATTAAGTTTAAATAGACAGCCGATTTAAACCCCACAAGCTCACTCATTCAGAATTTACCTGCAACTCTCTGCCCAGGTAAAACCTCCCTGGAGCCGGCCTGGGAAATTACTGCTGATCCTTCAGGTGCCTTGAAGCCATCAGCTGACACAGAGAGAAAATACTTTTTGGTGACTCCTGGCACAGGACTGAATGATTCCTGTTTGGCAGAATCATTTTATTTAACTTTGGGAAAAAAGTAGAAATGTCACCTTTTTTATGTTTCAGATCTGAAGGCATTCCCTTTGCAGTGGAAAGAGAAGAGACTTCTGTCACCTGCAAGAGAAAGAAGAGCTTTGACTATCTTAAAGCTTTGTGACTTATTTTTTGTTATAGAACATTCTGGAGTGAAGTGTGACTTCTCTGAGGGAGGGATGAGCTGAGGTTCTATTATCTTGTCTCCTTAGTAGGAGACACTCAGTGAATGCCCGTGGAAAAGAGGAGAGAAGACAGAGAAGGCTGGAGGGAAGAAGGAAGTTGGCAAGGTCCAAACATTTAGGAAGGAGATGTCAGGTTCAGCAGGAATAATTTAATCCTGATAAAGATAATCTAGAGAAATCTTTTTTAGAGGACAATATATCTCCCAGAGTAAATAATTTCTCAGTATGTGGGGGGTTCTAGGCTATGGCACAAGCTGTGTCCCTATGTATCAGTCAAAATTGTCTGGCACAGCACAAGGATGAATAGCATAATGGGTTAACCTAGGGGTCTCTTTACAGGAGCTATTTTGTATGGGGTGGAGGTTCTTCTTAGGGAAGGCTTGTAGTAGAGGTTGAGGCAGTGATGGACGGAGGGAATGTGGTGAATGTCTCTGATACCGGCCTCTCATTTGATCCTCTGGCAGCTGGCATCTTACTGTGTTCTGGAGAGTAAGGAGGGGAGACAGCACAAGATAAAGGACTAAAGGAGCTGTTTTCATGAGGATTCCTGGGGCTCAGGTGGCAAAGTGGGACAGAGTCTAGGAGAGGGATGTTCTCCTTATTTCCTTGAAACTATCAAAATTCATAAGCATCAGGAACCAACTCTAGTTCAACAGACAGGGAATTGACTGAAAAGCTATTAGTTCATAGAAATTCCAGGCAGTCTTGAGAAGGACGCTGCAGGAAGGACAAGGACAAGACAGACCAGGCAACTGCAGGGCCACAATCAAAATCTTTTTTTTTTTTAAAGATTTATTTATGCATACAAGCTGTGGTTCAGGCCAGAGGTGTGGGGTGGTTAGAGGATTCACCAGAGACAGAGTGGGGAGCAGAACAGGCAGATCAACCAAAGTACACTGCTAAGGGGAGCACTGGGTGAGACAGGAGAGGTCTGCTGCACCATGTGGGAAGCTCCCCGGCCGGGCATCAAACTTGCGCCACAGCTCTGGACAGCTCCACAGTGCTGCGCTTAACCTGCTGCACCACCAGGGAGGCCCCACAGTAAAAATCTTGCCAGGGAGACATGGCCATCGTATTTTGTACAGCATCCGATGTTGGTTTTGCTGTGGTCACTGCTGTAATGTCTATGGACTTCACTGTTCTGCTTTGGCTCAGCAGCTCCCAATTCAGAATTCTGAGGCAGAGTATGTTACTTGGTTAAACCGCCATCACACGCTCACAGTCTAGCTGCAAGGGAGCCTGGGAAGGGCAGGCTAGGTAAAGGAGAGAAGAGGAAAAGAAACGCCTGGACTTTAACTTCATTAAAGTGAGCCAATTTGAAACATTATTTTGGGAGTGCCAGGGAACTGGTGAATTTAACTACAAAAAAGAAAATAAAAATGCCTAGTCAGAAAAAAAAAACACAAAGCTAAAAGCCAAATGACAAACTAACAACCTTCCTGGGGTGCTTTATTAAAGTTGAATCACCCAACCATCTGTTTACTTTATGCACAAAAGGAGAAGAGAGATAGAAGGAATTCTAAGACTATTTGCTTTTAACAAAGAATGATGGTAGTTTAAAGCTTCTTGAGTTACAAATCTCCATGTGAATACAGTTATCCATGGCTACCAGTGAGTACCCTACCCAAGGTTTTAGAGATTAAAAGCTGTATTTTGTAGGAATAACATCAAACTTTCAAAGGGAGATACCTCAGAAAATAACTTTTTATAGCTACTCTCATAAGAAAACTTTCATGTTACTGAATTTAAAACATTATTTCATTGGGCCTCCCTGGTGGCACAACAGGTTAAGTCTCAGCCCTATGAAGCTATCCGCAGCCACTGCAGCACGAGTTTGATCCCCCACCAGGGAGCATCCCACTTGGTGCAGCAGACCTCTCCTGTCTTGCCCACTGCTCCCCTCAGCAGTGTATTTCAGTAGATATGCCTGTTTTGCTCCCCACTCTGTCTCTGGTGAAACCTCTCACCTCTGGCCTACACCCCAGTTCTTATATGCATAAATAAATAAATCTCGAAAAAAATAAAACAGGATTTCATTAAGTTGGAATGGTATAGTCTGTAACCTTTGTACATTAGTTTCTCTTATTAAGTAATGTGCATTTAACATTATTCCTTGTCTTTTCATGACTTGATAGTTCATATCTTTTTGCATTGAATCATATTCCATTGCCTGGATATCACAGTTTATTTATCCATTCACATCTTAGTAACTTTCAAGTTTTGACTCCCAGGTTTTTTGTGAGCGTAAGTCTCCAACTCCTTTGGGTAAATAAATACCAAGGAATATGATTGCTGCATCATGGCAAGAGTGTATTTAGTTTTGTAAGAAAAAATGTATTTAGTTCTGTAAGAAATTACCAAATTGTCTTCTAGAGTGGCTGTATCATTTTGCGTTCCCACCAGCAATGAATGAGAGTCCCTATTGCTCCTCATCCTCACCAGCATTTGGTGTTATCAGTTTTCTGAATTCTGGCAGTGGTATTTCAATGTTGTTTTTATTTGTATTTCCCTTAGAACATAGGATGTGGAACACCTTTTTCTATGCTTGTTTGCCATCTGTATGTCTTCTTTGGTGAGGCTTCCAGTAAGTTTGAGTTTTTAATCAGGTTGATTGTTTTCTTATTGTCAGGCCATAGGAGTCTTTATATATTTGTATTATTTATTGATAAATAAATATTTTACTATTTCATAAGATATGTCTTTTGTAAATATTTTCTTCCAGTCTGTGACTTGTCTTTTCATTTTCTTGAAGGAATGCTTTTTTTTGCCTTTTTTTTTTTGAAGATTTTTATTTATTTATGCATACAAGCTGGGGTACAGGCCAGAGGTGTGGGGCGGTGACAGGTTCACCAGAGACAGAGTGGGGAGCAGAACAGGCAGATCGATGGAAACACACTGCTGAGGGGAGCAGGGGGGGAGGGCAGGTCAGGCAGGAGAGGTCTGCCCAAGCCATGTGGGAATCTCCCCAGCAGGGCTTCGAACTAGGGTCGCAACTGCCGCAACTGCCGACAGCTCCACAGCGCAGCGCTTAACCGCTGTGCCACCAGGGTGGCTGAAGGAATGCTTTTTATCCTAAGGAATGTTTTTTTTTTTTTTAGGAATGTTTTAATATTTTATATACTGACTCTCAGACTCTTAGAAGTCCTAGACTCTCAGAAGACAACAGTGGTTGATATATTTGATTTTTCCCCAAGTAGGAGGATGTGTGAAGGCTGATCAAGTCCCCAATGCTTTCTTGTGGTGGGTTCTATAACATCTCAACAATACAGGGAAGATATAGTTATCTTTATTATTATTATTAATATTTTAGGTTTTTTTAAATTTTTGCTATTTTTATTTGTGTCTTTCACATTACTGTTTATTCCTCGTAGGTTTCCCACCACCAATTCACCCGTGAACCGTCACTAAAGATAGAGTTATCTTTAAAGGAAGAATTTAGTATGGCACAGAGGGAAGTATAGTCAAACTCTATTAAACTGGGTGAATGGTTTCTTTCTTAAAACCCAAAACAGCTGTTCCTGAAGCAGCTGAGAGATCTCTGAGGCGGGGTTGGGGGTGGGGGGTGGGGAGGGTTCATGCAATTGACCTCATTCTTGTCAACAGTTTCCTGGACAAAGGGACAAACCCCAGGAGAGAAAAGTAAGAGGAGAGAAGAGTTTCCATAACAGACTTGATGCTGGAGGGCGGGTTACCTGTTACCTGGCCTTATGGATGAACTCTGTAAACTGGCATGGTTTCTGGAGGCCAGCACTTCTGTCAAGACCTGATCCCAAAGAAGTCCTAGAACAAAGAAATAAGAAGCTCATTGGTGTTTGTAGGTGTAATTGCTTTACTGGTATTCAAGGACTCCATTTTATCCAAAAGGTAAGCAAAATAAGCAAACAACCATGTGGCATCAGGAATGAACTCTGTCTTTCAAAAACACAGATTAAACACACATTCAGTCACCACTAAAGCTCTTTGACAAAAGGTGAATTACTCACAAGAGGTAATATTGGTGTTTTGAAATTCTTTGTCATAAAGCTTAAAGGGGAACATGTTTGTCTTTAAGCAAGAATTACAACAGGTACCAACAGGCCAGAGACAAAGGATAAACAGGCTTTCCCCCTAAGGTTCTTTTGTAGACAAAAAGGCATGAGAGAGGCAAATATTGTGGTCTGGAATATTCTGGTTCCATCCGTGAGGAGTTCAGTCCCTGGAGCAGTGATTCACAGCCTTGACTTGACACTACAACCACCCGGGAAGCCATCACTCTGAGTCAGACCCTTCAGGCTGCGCCCAGGCCTCAGTGCTTTTTAAACCTCTCCAGATTTTCCACCACATCCTAGCTTGAGAGTCAGTTGTCCTTGGAGGGGCGCTCTCTTCCTCCACTGTGAGACTCTTCTGCCTCTGATTCCCCTCAGGATGCTGAGGTTTCAGATGTGTCAATTAGGACGCATCTTGGAGGTCAGAAGAACAATTAGCATTCCAGAAACCAATAACAGACATACTAGCACCTTGAACATCTCTCAGTTGATATCTAACATTTTAAATTGCCCTCAAGATGTATGGGATTTTGGGAGATGATTTTGTGTGAAGCCAAACTCACCCGGAAAGCTTCACTATTTAAGAATTTCGTAATAGCCAGTCTGTCTTGTCTTTCCTTCTGTTTTTAGTCAGTCTACAACTATCAAATTGGTAAGCATTTTATTTATCACACAGGAAATCACCTAACAGATATAAATCCATTCAGTGTCACCCATTGTAACATAAATATCCAATGGCAAAACTTCCCCCCCAAAAATCCAAGCTTATATAACATCAGTTTGTACAGCCAGTGCTAACAAACTAATTTAGGATTTAATATTTTTCGTGCATAAAGTTAAAGAAGATATGGTAAAGAAATCATTTAGAGTGTTTTTTATTTATTTATTTTTTTTAAAAGATTTATTTATTTATACATACAAGCTGGGGTGCAGGCCAGAGGTGGGGGGCCAGCGAGAGGGCTCACCAGAAGCAGAGTGGGGAGCAGAACAGGAAGATCAGAAATACTGCTGAGGGGAGCAGCAGGCGAGGCAGGAGAGGTCTGCCACACCATGTGGAATTCTCCCTGGCTGGGCTTCGAACTCACATCGCAAGCTGCAATGGCGCCACAGCGCAGCGCTCAACCGCTGTGCCACCAGGGAGGCCCTAGAGTGTTTTTTAAAAATCAGTAGGCTATTGACATTTAAAGAAAATTCAAAGGTACAAACTTTAAGTCTTTATAGTTTAATAGTTAACATCATGCATCACATTTTCCTTAAAAATATGTTTATTTAAGTTATTGGTCATTTAAAAAAATTAAATATATCAAAATTATTCACCTTTTTTTGTTCTGATCTCCAGTTCACTGATTCTTTCACCATTGAGTGAATTATATTCTGATCAGGAGGCTGATGTAAGAGAAAAATTGTCACCAGAACTGGGGATGCCCAGATTAGTTTACTGCTCAGCTGATGAAAGAAGGGCAGTTACAGGGGGCGAGTACCTTAACCCCAGGCTGGCTTTCCCTGAAGTGCTGTAAAGGGTTATGGCTGCATGTCCTTTCAATGTCATATGAGATGAAGGCCACCCAGGAGTATCTAGAGAAATGTCATTTGATTTACTATTTCCTAAAGGTCCCAGATTTAGTGTGAACTCACTGTGAACTTAAACGTTAATTTGGAAATTCTGAGAGAAGCAAATAGTTTCTTATTTAGTGGAAAAACCCCCCAAGATGACAGTTTGTGTTCCTGTTGGCTATTAGCCAGATTTGCATACAGTCTAACAATCTTTTCTTAATATTGTTAAGAATACTCAGCTTCTCAAATGCTCCTAGAGTTGGCTCTCATTTCTTAGTTTTCCTCATTAATGAGCTCAATAAAATTTTTGTCATGTGTTTATTTTATTTGTGTGAGTCATGTAACCTTTTGAAAATTATGCTTTATCAGTTTTGAAGGTCATCTGCTGAGAAGCATGAAGGCATTAATCTGACAGAGACAAATAAACTGATATGCCCACACATTTCTTCTCAGCTTTTGAAGTGAATTCTGGGCAGCAACAGAAATTTAACCTCTCTGATTTTTTTTTTCCCTCTCTTTCTACTGATATTATGTATTTGTTCTTATTTCTGGTTTATAGACCTTCAATAAATTAGTCTCTTCCGGTGGCAACAATGACTGAGGGTATATTTTTATGGTCTGTTCCATGATCCCCTTTGTTGGATATGTAACAAAGACCTGTTTATCTGTTTTTGATCTGTTTGTCTGTTTGCAATCTCAAGTTAATTAAGAATTACATGCTTACTGGGAACGAAAATAACTGAGTTGTGTTTCTGGTTCACTCCTGACCTGTGGCAAAGGTTGTAGATGGAAGCCAGAAGCTCTCCATGTGTTTGTGTGTCTGCATGTCGGCAGCTGAGAAAGGCCTTTTAAAAAAAGATTTATTTTATTTATGCATACAAAAAGGATTTATTTTATTTATGCATACAAAAAAAGATTTATTTTATTTATGCCAGAGTTGTGTGTGTGTAGTGGTGGTGGGGTTTGAGAGGATTCACCAGAGACAGAGTAGGGAGCAGCACAGGCAGATCGACTGAAATACAGTGCTGAGGGGAGCGGGGGTTGGGGGGGGGTGAGACAGGAGAGGTCTGCTGTGCCATGTGGATCAGCTCCCTGGCTAGGGATTGAACTCATGCTTCAATGGCTGGCAATAGATCGATAGTACTGAGACTTTAACCCCTGTACCACCAAGGAAGCCCTAGCTGAGGAAGGCCTTTACCTCTTGCTATGTAAGTAGAAATATTTTCCTAACTAGAAGGCATTTATTTATTTTTTAAAGATTTATTTATTTATATATACAAGAACTGGGTTGTAGGCCAGAGGTGTGCGGTGGTGAGAGGATTCACCAGAGACAGAGTGGGGAGCTACTGAAGTACACTGCAGCAGGGAGCAGTGGGCCAGGCAGGAGGGGTCTGCTGTGCCATATGGGAAGCTCCCTGGCCAGGAATCGAATTCATGCTGCAGTGGCTGTGGATAGCTTGATAGTGCTGAGACTTAACCTGTTGCACCACCAGAGAGGCTCTAGAGGGTATTTAAAAAACTAGTTTACAGTTATCTCTTAATTAAGGGAGCATTGGTCTGATTGGCTTATAGAGAGAAATATTCTAATATGACTGAAATATTTACTCAAATTCCAGAAAATAAAGAAACTGAAACTTAAGTAGTTTAAATGTGCTAGACTTTTAAGAAAAAAATGTTCTTACAAAAATTGTTAACTTGAAAACATTTAAAGAATACAAGTTTATATAATGGTGAATTTTTGTACAAATTGACTTGGTTTAGTAAACTTGGCTTTAAAGATAACATCTATATGCCTTTATCCTGAGTTTATCAGTAGGGAATATAATTCAAGCATATGTTTAATCTTTAAAAGGTTTGGATTTGTTATCTCAGGAACAGACTAGTTAATCTGAATTTCCTAAAATTTTATAATGGTTTACTGCTCAAATAAAATACTTCTAACCAATATTTAAGATTACAAAAGTGTCAATTTATATCCAAATAGAGTCATGCATTTTATAACTTCTAATATCACTAGTGATTGTTTTATAGTGTGTAAGTTTAAACATAATTTTGAAAATATTTATGTAACTTAAAACCTAGATTAATAGTTATTATTATTAAATACCTAGGGATCTTAAATACTATGGAACATTGAAACATTGATTAATAAGCGTAATTTGGTTTATATAGTCTCATTTCTTATTTTTATATGCTATATAGATTGGCTGTATCTTTGGAATACATTAATGAATGTCCCCTTTTTTTTATGTGTCACTTTTTCATTGAGGTAACATTGGTTTA
Source organism: Scalopus aquaticus (assembly GCA_004024925.1). Classification (NCBI taxonomy): domain Eukaryota; kingdom Metazoa; phylum Chordata; class Mammalia; order Eulipotyphla; family Talpidae; genus Scalopus; species Scalopus aquaticus. The sequence goes on from PVIJ01010570.1 coordinate 45,606, forward strand.
CAACACTGTACTTGATTTAGGGTATAGGTTCACACTAATTCAGATGTCTGTTCATTTCTGTCATTTTAAGAAAGTATAAGAGATATATGTTGTTGTAGACAATTGTGTATTTATGATTTTCTCTACCCTGTTAAAATGAACATGACAGAAAATACTCTGTTATTTACCTCTCAGTTTTTTCCATGAACTGGAATTATTAACCTGGTTAAAAGTTATAATCAATATAGCCTATTGAGACTATACTAGAATCAATAATAGCAGAGAAATGCAACTGTGTATGTGCCCCTTTTTTCAAGAAAAAAGACACAAGTTTTGACTGTTTGTTCCAGAATATAAATGAGTAGAGGAAAGATGAAATTTGGATGTACATACAATACAGTGAAGAGGAGGTGAGGGAAAGGAATTTTATTTCCCTTGGCTTATAATACCTTAGTCTAGGAAGAAGCTGTATAATAAACATGTTAGAAATCTGGCAAATTTCTCTCAGTTTTGATAGCTTTATATCTAAAGTGATTTAAGGAAAAACAGAGACTCACAAAATATTTACTAACAAAATTTTTTTTTTTTTAAGATTTATTTTTTATTTATACATACAAGCTGGGGTACAGGCCAGAGGCGTGGGGCGGCGAGAGGGATCACCAGAGATGGAGCGGGTAGCAGAACAGGCAGATCAGAAATACACTGCTGAGGGGAGCAGCAGGCAAGGCAGGAGAGGTCTGCCACACCATGTGGGATTCTCCCCCGCCGGGCGTCGAACTCGCGTCGCCGCTGCCAACAGCTCCACAGCGCAGCGCTTAACCGCTGCGCCACCGGGGAGGCCTTTACTAACAAATTTTACATTAATGAAAATCTTAGAATTTATTTTTCCTCTGTTAGATGATAAATGGAGATTTTTTTTAGAAGTTTGTAAGTTTTTTATTTTTTATTTTAAAATTTATCTACCACGCTTTGAACTCACAGCATGTGGGTTCCAGTAGCTCAAACTCCTTTCCAGGGGCTCTCACAAAGTTGCCTCCCTGGCTGGAGCAGGCTGGTGGGTGCTTCAGTTGAACCCAAGTGACTTTAGCTCAACTTAATGATACTATGGATGAAATCTGGTGGAAAGACTTGGAACAGAGAAACAAGTAAGTGAGACTTTTAAAAGTCTGAGATTCCTTTGCATGTTTCTGAATAGAAGGTTTTTTTTATTTTTTGTTTTTTGGCCTAAGTAGTTGGTTAGTAATCTAAGGCTCTAGGTTCAGAAAGAGAACTTTGAGGCCCACATGGTTAAATTGCTGTTATAAATAATAATGGTTCAAACTAACAAGACCAATTTTTTGTTATCCAGAATAATCTCTGACTATTACTATGATTCCATGACAAGAGACTATCAGAAAAATTATCTGAAACTTGGGAATAACGAATAAGGTATGTATTTTTCCATGTCATGATGGGGGAGAGGATCTTCTAAGGTTAACCTAGGATAGCGGTTCTCAAAATGAGGTCTGTGGACCAGCAGCATCAACATCTGGAAACTGGTCAGATTTAAAGTTCTTGAGTCCCACCTCAGACTGACTGAATTACAAACTCCAGCTGGGACCCTGCAGACTAGTTTAACATGCCCTCCAGGTGATTCTGATGTATGTTAAAGTTTGAAAACCGCTAATCTAGGGAAACTACTAACTTCAACTCACTACTGTTTTTAAAGGTACCAGACTTAGTGAAGTCACATGTTATCTTGTTTACTTCTGTCTGATAGAGATGTAAATAATTTCTATCTAGTAGAAAAGATAGATCAAAGGTTATGATTCATGACTTTGTTGGGCATTAGCCAGATTTGCATCTAACTCAGCAATCTTATTCCAACATTACCTACAATACTGACCTGATGCTTTTGAACTGTTCTAACATCTAAATGGTTTTCCCACTAATAGTGAGTTGATTTAAATCTTTGACAGGTATTTTTATATTTACATGAGTACAGTGTTTTTTTAACCTTTTGAAAATAATTCTTTATCAATATATTTCACACTGTGGCACCTAGGAGAAAATGAGTGGCTTGAAGGCAGTAGTTTGTTAGTATTTTGTTCAAGCACAAAGTCTGGTACATAAGCTCTGGATGAACATTTATGCAATCAGTAAAAACTACCTAGAAGATATTTAATTTTTTAAAGAGAGACTTCATAAATGTCTAAGTATCATTCCTGCTGACTTGTACGAGTTGTTATAAGGGACCACAAGGTTAAAAGACAGTAGAATTGGAAATGGAAATTTTCTCCATGATACTTTGAGATCTGTTGGTTGTCAATAATGAGTCAGACTAGGAGTCAAGTGGTTATTTCAGATCCAATCCCAGCATGGGTTGTTTGGTTGCTCTTCAGTTGGTGGAGACACTTGCAAGCAATACTCAGAGAAATGTGCCCCAATAATTTTGTTATAGTATAATATGAAGAGATAACTAACAATTCATAATGTGTCATTAATAAGAAAAAAAAAAACAAATGGAAGGGCAGGTGATGTTAGGTAAATCCAACCAAAGTGCTGGAAAATTTATCTAATGTACATGCCTCACTGACAATGGGGGAACTACTAGTACTATAATATTTCCACGTTGTACTATAATATTTCCACATATTATTTAGATTGACTGTGGAGAGACTATTGTTTCTTCTCTTCCCTTGGTTTTCCTTTTAAGCACTCTTCGCCTCCTGTATTCTGGGGCAAGAGTGGATGGTTAATCAGTTATCTCCCTCTCTTCCCCATCTCCATACAATGTCACATTTATATCCAAGGCTAAAAATTTTTCTGTCTTCTGGAAATTTAAGGCCTGAGCAGAATGATCAAGGGATTTAAGACATTACCAAAGCAGTATTCCAAAATAACTGTCATGAGGTCCTGATTGAGATCCCTGGACTAATTTCATTCCTTGGTATTGGTATTCATTCCTGAGGTATTTCATTCCTCAGTCTTCAGATTTTCCATTCTGCATCTCTACATATTTTCCTTTTGTATAAATTAGTTAATGTGGCTTACACCCAAAGTATGATTACTGATATAACATCTACATTCCAGATGAAGTGATATATCCCAAGCCTCACACTCAGCAGTCAAATCAACTTCTAGCCCATGGCTCTGCTTCTTAGATTTTGGCATAACACACATTTATGAGGTCCTTTACTGGAATTCAAGAGCAACTGACTTTTCCTGAAGAACTGACTTTTCTTTCATGGAGAACTTTTCCTATTGAAAAACTTATTTACTATAGAAAAATATGCTCAATATACTTCTAGAAATGACAATCAATAGTGTTGGGACTGACTTACATTTATATTCATTATATTGTTTGATTTAATAGAGTGTCACAGAGGACAGAAAGGTTAAAGTAAAAATCCTAAAGAAATCCTTAATAACCCTCTTACAATCAAATAAGAACTAGCATGCAAATTAACAGAAAAAGTACTTTATTTGTTTATAACATCATTTTGTAAACAATCACACTGTGCATTTTAAAATTCAACAATAACAAATTTTTTCTTCTACCGATTTATAGCAAACCCTATATAAAGTCGATGAGTTAATACAATAGTGAAGATGAACAGAGTAGAATAATTTCTGAAAATTTAAATTACAGCACTCAATACAAAGACAGGTAACTGTACCATAAAAATTTACATGCCACAAAACATTAATTTATAATTTTAAATATGCAGTAAAACACATTTATAAAAAAGCATCAATATTAATTTTATTATAAACCAGTGAATTACTCAGAGGAATATTTATTAAAACTTACTAAAAATCAGTAAATATTGCAACTGAGGTAAAAATTTGTAAGTAAACACAATTATCATTTTTAAGAGCCAAAAAGTAAACATATGGGCAGACAATACTTTCTGATTACTGTCTACTCCTTGATATTTTGCAGCAGCTTCAATAAATGAGACTCGATAACCTGTTGAACTAGAACAGATGGGGGATCAAAACCACAGCATACTGATTACAAAACTTAAGAACTATCAAGTTCAACCTAACATCCCCAACTTTTTCCTAAATAAAGTTAATTATGAGTTGGACACACTCATCGTTTGAAGGTGATAATGCAATGCAATAATTACTTAAAAATTACTCTGTTACTGACTTAGTAATTGCTTAAATTACTGAATTTTCTGTGTCTTGGCTTGAAGCTGAAGGACAGTCAAGAGTACAAGGTTGTTCTAAGAAATAGAGAAAGGGCAACTATAAAGCATCTTATAAGTAGCTTGCTATGAAAATGTTATATATACCTTGTAAATGAGTATACCCTTATCCCTAGCAACAGATTATTTGGGTTGGTAAAAATTAGTATTAACAAACTTATTTCTAGAGTTTGTAGGAAATCTGTTCTTTTTGTCCACAGTTGAAACTGTAAGGAGTTAGAATACTATGTAATGTTATGTGACTATAATTGATGAAAATGATCTGAACCACTAGTCTATACCACTTTACTGAGTTTTACTAAAATGAAACCTGAGAGTTCTAAAACACTTACCGCTTCTGTAGCCAAGGGCTACAGCTAAATCCATAGAATTATATCCAGAATCGGTTTCAATTGTTGGATCAGCTCCATTTTCTATTAAAAATAGAAAAATTTATATAAATAAAATGAAAATGTGGTTATGTTTGTCTCTTGGTGGCTCATGTGAAAATAGCAGGGCAGATTTTCAGCAAATTTGGAGGGTATTTTCAGGGTTGTCTGATAAAGTACAGAGTACATGGAATGCACAGATTCACTGTGGTGGGTTGGAGAGAAGACACTTCAACACGTACACTCTCTGGAGCAGCTGAAGCTCATAAACAACTAGAGAAAGGACTATGCATAACAACACTGTGGACAGAGAAAACACAAATGGATTCCCATGTGACCCCCTAGAAGGAACACAACATGGACAAATGGTTTGACAGCAGGCCTGGTGTGTGATGGCGCCACTTTTCACATGGGCAACTCTAAGGTAGCAGGTGCTCCAGGGGGGAAGAGCAGCAATATTAATGTATATCACAGCAGTTTTTTTTTCTATATATTTTTTAAAATATATTTTTATTGTTATTTATGTCTTTTACATTTTGTATTCCCCTTGGGTAACCCACCACCAATTCACCCGTGATCCATCTCCGTAGTCCCTTGTGTTCTTTTCTACTCCATTTTGTGCCCTTATCCGCCCCTCCCTCCCCGTTGAGTGTCTCTCTCCTATTTGGTTTCCTTATAGTCCTGTTATAAGTGAAACCGTTTGATATTTTTCTCTTTTCTGGCTTATTTCGCTGAGTATGATCCCCTCTAATTCCATCCATGTCACTGCAAATTGCATGTGTTTATCTTCTTTGAATGCTATCACAGCAGTTAATGATTCTCCTGAGTAATGCCACAGAAGGCCAGTGAGTAAAAATAAAATAAAGTTCTCACATGGCATTTTTAAATAGCTTCACTTTTATCTGCTTACCTAAGAGCATTTTTACACATTTCACGTGATTTCCATGTACAGCATAAAGCAAAGGTGTCCCTCCATTCTGCAAAAGGATAAAGCGGTTTAGTTTTTCAAGGTGAGCAAGATTGAAATAATTTGATGCTGCAGTGAGAAGTTTTATCATGAATTTTAAAGTTATTTTAAAAGTAGTTTTAAGTTGTTTTTAATATTTTGTGAAAAATACTTAAATCAGAACTAATAATTGAGTTTATAACAACTTTTCCTTCAAGGTGTTTGATTAACTAAATTAATCATTCTTCTGTTTAATAACACTTACTATGCCTCCCTCAAACCAATTCAATTCTACAGCTTGTTAAAGTAATTAAAAAATGAACATCATAGACTCACCCAGTCATATTCATTTACATCAACTCCACAATCAAGCAGCATTTTGACAATATCCGTGTAGCCTTTACTACAGGCCAATGACAATGCACTTTCTCGACCTTTTCCTAAAAGTTGGGGATCAGCACCCTGGTGTGGCAAGTGGAGAAAAAAAGACTTTTCAATTCAGGTAAGCATGAATGTTTTTATTTCTGCCAATAATTACAATTCAACACGTAGGTAATGTCCTTAATAGATATAATGCAAGTGTCTACTCATTACCCAGGTTGTCTGGATGCCTTCCTTCTTTCCTCTATCTCAATCCTAATTGTTCTTCACTCTGCATCAAGTTACACCTCCTCAATGAAGCTTCCACTGGGCTGACAGTACTTCAGTTCCATTGTATTTAAGGGGGTTGGGCATTAAATTATCTCTCAGTGTTTCATGTATGACTAATCTGGCCTGCCCGACTAGATTCATGTTCCAAAAGAATAGAAAAGCATTTAAGATATTTTTGGTTCTTCCACCATTATATCTAGCTGGTCATAGACATAAAAATTTTCTGAAGACTTAACTGAACTTAAGAACTATACATATACATTTTCTGAGGCATTTTCCTTACATTCTGAAGTAGAAACTCTACCACAGCTATTTGCCCGTGTGCTGCAGCCCACATCAGAGGAGTAAATCCTTCTTCATCCGTGTGATTGATAACATTTTCTAGTTAAAAGAAAAGCAATTTTTGTGATCTAATTTAACAACCACATAGTAATAGCACCATGAAAATACTGGCATTCTAAAAGGTTGACTGTATTACTCAATGAGGTTCACTGAAATCCTAGTATGTGGGTACTTCATGTTTGAATATAGTAAAATGTACCTCAATGTACATTGCTGAATTCAAATAGCATATTGTTTCAAGTATAAACTACTAGATGTGGCGTGATACTAAGTAAAAGGCAGGCCACAGAACACTGGACTAAGAGTCAGGAGGCTAGAGTTTGAATCTTGGCTTTGTCACTTTCAAGCAGTGTGAACATTAATATCTCCAATACACAGAATAAACCTTACCTCTTGATGGGTAGTTGAGGTGATGATAATACAAATTAAGTAAGAGCCCATAGCATCACAGAGCCTGTAGCATCACAGAGCCCGTAGCATCACATAAATATGTTATTACAAAAAACTCCAAAATTCTATTAATGCTAACTTCTACTCTATAGCTAACATTGCTGCCTTTGAATTTCTTTCATTCTTGTGGTTTGCTAGTGAAATATAATGTGAATTAAGACTGAATAATCTGAAACACAGTATATCATCAATTTCATCATAAACCCCATTTTATTTTCTAAATTTACTCTACCAGTTATAAAGTCCACAGTTTTTTCCCTAAATTTATTTAGCAGATGAGAATGAAGCCACCAAATATTTATAAATAAATTTTATGATTAAGTCTTACAAGAGAATGACATGATTAGAAAAAATGAAACTTTTATTATACTCCTTGTATTAATAATGTTGGGAAAACTGGCTAACTTTTGAACAATGAAAATAAAATTCTGTCTTTACTTCATTACACTGAAAAATGGTTCATATAGGTCAAAGATTAAACTATAAAAAACAAAGTCACAGTTCTAGAATAAGGCATCATTATAGTTATATAGGTAGAGTCACAAAGAAAAAATGAATTTACCACTTAAAAAAAGTAAATCTTTGTTTGAAAACTTGATAAAATGACAAACTGGGAAAAATTACATGTAGTATAAAGACCAAAAAGCTACTTTTTAAATTTATCTGAGTCCACACAAATCAATACAAGATAGGCAGTTCAAATAAACAGAAATTCAAATAGACATCAATTTAAAGAAACACATGAAATCAGTATGAGATATCACTTTTTACCAATCAGGTAACAAATATGAAAGTCTTATAATTGTGTGTCAGTGAGGATTTGGGGAATTAGAACCTCTAACTCTGGTATGAGAACAAACATTGGGCAATATATATAAAAATAAAAATTCATACTCTTTTGATTCAGCACTTGGAAGAGTTTACCCTGTGGGTATACTTAAAAAGAATGCCAACACTATTGTTATTTAATAGCAACAAACTGGAATGGGTACCACCAGGGAGACTAGTTACAAAATGAAAAACAGAACATGCAATACAATGCAAAATAACGTTAACTATTACAAAGAACGAAATAGATCTTTCTGTACTAAATGGACAGACCTCCAAAATATTAAGTAAAAAAAGGAAAGGACAATGCAGTATGTACAATATTTTCCCTTTTGTGTAATAAAAGCACACACATACCCTTACACATTCTTACACATAACCTCAAATACAAACAGAAACATTTTCTAGAAAATTTTTTTTAAAATATAAGAAATTTATAATACTTGCTTTGGGTTAAAGACTATAACTCACTTTATAGCACTTAAAATCTATCTTTTGGATTATCTGCCTGCTGACATCCAATTGTTTGTTTTTGTCTTTATACTTTCTGTATTAAAATAATAGCACATTTAATAAATTCTCTTAAATTTTCTTTAAACATATTTAAGAAAACAGGCTATTACCTTGTTCGATACGACTAGCCAGGTAGAGCATCTCCCCCTGAGCAGCCAACTGGTGAACAGATAAAGCTAAAAGAAAATCATTAAGTTTTAAAAAATTACTTTCATTGGTGTAACATTGGTTTACAACACTGTATGTATTTTAGGGATATAGGTCAACACCTTTTCGTATGTGTTCTATCAGACTGTGCCCACCATCAAAGCACCACTACTCCACCATAGTCTATTGGGCCCTACTCACCCCCCCCTTATCCCTCACCCTCTTACACTCTTCTCTGGTTGCCTTTGTTCTGCAGTTAGTTCGCAAGGGTTTATTTTGGCAAAATCATAAAAAGTTGCATATTTGTAGGTTACAATTTCATCATCTCATTGCTCGCTCATTTTTGTGTATCAATTATCTTTTCCAAAAAAAAAAAAACAACCCTATAATTTTACCATTTTAAATATCTAACTAAAAAAGTACTCTAACATCGTGCTTTGGTGGTATGTACGCTATGATAACAACACCTGAAGGGGGGAATCCTATATTTTTAAAATATAAACAACAATGTAAACCAGTGTTACCGCAATAAAAAAAAAAAAACAAAAAAAACTTATCCTAACTTTACAAGTAGTCATTCTGTATCTGAGAATTGACTCTAGTATACTTTAGGTAATTCTGACATTTGCAAATTGTTATTGTCATTGAATATGCAAATTGTTGTTAATCTTTTCTAAGAAATGATTTAGATACATCTTTTTAAAATGCTATCTCTGTATTCAAAGGTATGAGGAAGTTGGGGTGAAAGACACAAAGATAAACCTTTTCTGTTTTTCTAATTTAATCCCTTGAAGTCCTAAACGACATGATTTTTTTTTTTTTTTTTTTTTAACATACAAGCTGGGGTACAGGCCAGAGGCGTGGGGCGGCAAGAAGGTTCACCAGAGATAGAGCGGGTAGCAGAACAGGCAGATCAGAAATACACTGCTGAGGGGAGCAGCGGGTGAGGCAGGAGAGGTCTGCCCCACCATGTGGGATTCTCCCTGGCCGGGCGTCGAACTCGCGTCGCCGCTGCCGACAGCTCCACAGCGCAGCGCTTAACCGCTGCGCCACCGGGGAGGCCCCTAAACGACATGATTTTATATTTCAGGAGTGAGGTAAGAAATGAAAAACTGGCCTTAAGAGTGAATTCTTGATGTTGACTGAATTGTGTTTAATCAGCTGTGTGACCCTGGATAACTGGCTAAATATTTTTGTCTGGAATATGAGGGATGTGAATCATGCTCTTGACACTTCTCAGCTCAACATTCTGTTGTTGGAATTTTTTAAGACAATCTCTTTACTTTAAAACGACGCCAACTGTTCTATGTGACGGCATCTTAGAAATTAGTATCACTTGATCCTTGATTTTAGCATATGACTGAGTATCCTTAACACAGAAAGGGAAGGAAATGGGATAGACATACAATTTTTTAAAGTAAAACAAAAATAGCCAACAGGTGTAGAAAGAATCATATACTCTTTTGGCTTAATTACTAGCAGCATGTGATTAAAAAAATCACACGTTTCTAAACTAAAGACATATTTTACCATGCTTTAGAATATCAAAACAATCACATTATATTCTCAAAAGTAGTTCCTAAAATCAAATTGTTAACTGTTTTTCTCATTAACATGCACATAGACGAGATTTTCCAGTTCATATTGAAAAACTTCATTTTATTTCTTCTAGAATTTCTAATATAGAAATTCCTAATGCAGAATTTCTTCTACATTAAAATAATCATTCAAAATTTTAAAGAGTTGTTTCACTGCTATATTATTATTTAAATTCAAAATTACAGTAGAAATCACTCAGCTATTACAAGAAATCACTTGTTGATCAGTGACCTACTTTATAAGTAAAATGTGAGCCCTCTACTCCAAGAACACAACAACCCTGATAACATCTTACTTTGTATAAAGTTTAGAATAACTCAGTTTTTAAAATAAAACTATAAAGGTTTTAATAATAGTTCACTTTATTCGTAAGAGAAATATTTGAGTATGTAATATCTGAAAGAATTCTAAATTACTAAAACTATATCCACATCACTTGTTTTCCAAAACAGAACATGCATTTAACGAAAATAATGTCTCAAAGCCAAACTCTTGAAACCATTGTATTAGTAATGAGAATATTTTTATATGTCAATGGGAAATACTTACAATTTGCTAACAGCGGTGTGGTTGAGACCTCATTTCCTCTATGTTTGTTGGTTAAAGTAGTTGACTGCTTTATGGGTGAGAAGTGCTTTGTTGTAGAGGGGGTGTAGACATGCCTTACTTGAATGCCCGGAGAAGGAGATGTATGGATGTTGCATTCAGCTAGTTAAGACAGATTAAAAAAGTATTTTAATGACAAAGCATTTCAAAGTTCTATATAAATGCTTACATAAAAAAGAAATACAGGAAGTATAATATCTCAAGCTGTTCCTTAAGTGATCTTAAATTTTCTTGGTCAGAAAGTCTACACTATCATAGTGAAAGTTCTAGAAAAATAAGGTATTACTTTTGAGCGATTTTACTCTCAGATTAGTTTTTTATTCTATAGATTGTTATAAAAATGAATTTCCAAACTTTCTACACTCAAAAATCTCATGATCAGAAAGGAAAAAGTACCACATATAAACAAAACAAATGCAGATATTTATACCATAACTTCAACCTTTAAATAGGACAGACGCCACCTCCAGGTCCGAGTTAACTTGATCTTGAATATTTTTACTATCCTCTTCATTTAAGGACTTCACAAATCGAGAACACACATTCATATCAAATCGATTAGGCAATATGAACTTCATTCCCAAGGCAACACCCTGAGCTGATCCTTCTTCTGCATTTGAGTCCAGTGGATGTTCTATTTTAATGTCTGGCATGCTCGCTAGACTGTAACTGCTGGGACACTCTTCCACCTTTAGTGGGGCTCCAATATCAAGATTTGCTGATGTAGCCATGATTTCAACTGTAGTGTCAATAATTAAAACATTTCTTCATGATTTCCTCTTAGTTTTATAAGAGTGCCATCCAGTGTATTCTTGGAATTTGGATATTAATTCTGAAAGAGTAAAATTTAAATTATATTAACTCACATAAAAGTACATAAAATGTTAATTTTCAATCAAGTATGTAAATAATGCTCTTACAAGTGCTTCAACAGAATAGAGAGCATTCTATGTTCAGGGGTGGAGAAACCTGGATATGAAGCTTAGCATCACTACTAGCTGTGAGAACCTGTGTAAGTTACTCAAACTCTCTAAGCCTCAGTCTCACTTGTAAATTCAGGGCAAAACCATTAACTTCACAGGATCTTGGTAAAGACCAAATGAAAATACAACAATTCTCACCTCCATTACTAGGTTCCAACAAATTTTATTGATAGTTATCCTTTTCTCCCTGCTTCTATTTCTGAATATTGCCAAATGGATAAAAGACCCACTTCATATTAATGAAAATAAACTTTCACATTAACACTTTAAATTTTTTTAATGTGATGTTTACAAGCAGCTCTCAGTTTGATTTTAAGGTACAACTCATGTTGCACCCAATTCTACTAGAATCTATAACACCCATGATTCCTGGGTAGTAAAAGATTTTACAAAGCTTTGGTTATGATGAACTGAAGATATATTTTATCAGTTTTTATTCACATCAAGTATTGGCAACTTAATATAGGTTCTTATGAAAAACAAAGTATGTAGATTATAGATTGGCTTTTGCCTTAGCATCTCCAGGATATTAGGGTCAAGTGTAATTCTTGGATCTCAAACTCTGTAAAAAGTATTAAGAAATAAGAATTACTTTTTTTTTCTTCAAATACAGGTTTCTCCTGGTATCTAAAAATAGAACATTTCTATTTGACATGATTTGGTAGGTTATTTTTTGAGCTGTGAATCTTATTACTATTAATTTATATGGAAAACAATTTGTATATTCCCAGACAAAAATCATACCAAATACAAACAGTCTACTTTCAGGTAGGATAGCAGTGAAACCTGTAAAGATCATTAAGACATGAACTCAATAAATGCCAACTTTCATCTGTTACTGAATCATTTAATGTAATTTTTAAATGAGTTTTCAATAAATGCTGGCACATTCCTATGGATCTTAATATTATTTTAAGAGAAATTTTATTATTGTACCTAAAACTGCTTCTAAAAAGTGAAGCACTCAAGACATACAATTGTCCTAAATTATATAATCACTGAGAAAGAGAAAATGAACATTTAGATAAATTCTCATGTCAGGGCTTACTGTCTTTAGAAATTTTGAGAGAATACAAGGTGTTTTAAAATTGGAATTAAGAGAGAAAAATGTGTATCAAGTGGAGCAGAGGTTGGCAAGTCATACATATATACAGAACCACCACTTCCAGTATTAAGACATTTTCTAAGGCTGATTTTTATAGCAGTCCTTTGAGTAGTCCAGATAATCATTATGTCCACCACAGAGAAAAAAGAAATGGGGAAGTTTTGAGGGAACTATCCAGCTCTTTCTTCTATCACCCACTCCATTAAAATATGAAGTACTAAACTAACCCCAAAATTCCATGGAATAAAAAGTTAAATAACAAATAGTAATTAATAATAATAACAACAAAAAGAAACAGGTAACAAAGTTAATACAAGTTAGCAAAAGGAGAGAAGGGAACTATAACAGAAATGAGTTCAGTGAATCAAATAGAGGTGCAATGCAGGTCTTTAAAAAGGGTCTTTCCAGTTCTAGATACCATGTTATGGATCACGGTTTACAGATGGCGTTACCGGTCGTTGAGAAGAGAATGAAAATATGCTTGCGCGGGAGAGGGCGGAAATAGAACACTTATGTTGGCACTATTCTAGAGAGAAGCAAAGTTGGCTGGCTAAACCAAAGTTTTTGACGACTAAAAAGGCAGGGGGATAAATGATGACCAAGGAGGCGGTGAGAACAAGAGGTAAGGCTAAGTAAGGCTTGCTAGGGTCACAGCGATTTGCCTGAAACCAGGCATGAAGGAAGGGAGAGCATAACGAGATAAAGTGGGGGAACTGTGCTAGTGCCCAGTGGATGCCAGTAGCCGGAGCCCCTGAGTTCTTCCTAATCCTGGAATTTTTTTTCTTTTTTTGCAAGGGCAGGAAGGTGCTAGGAAAATGAATGGTGCCTCACAGGCGACAGGTGTCCCAGGACAGGAGCCCGCTGGAGGGAGTGTGGCAGAGAGGGAAGTCCGCTCTGTCGCCACCCGCAGCTCCGTCCTAAAGTCCCAGCGCGGTGCAGGTATGACAGGAAGAAACCAAGGCTCACCCGCGGCGGGCGGGTCCCGGGCATCCGGGACGAAAGGCGACACGGTGAGAGCGCTGGGCCTCGCGACCACTTTCGACAGCCGAGAGTGAGTCGGGTCTTTCCATCTGCGGCCACAGATGCACTTCAGGCCCCCAAATCGAGGCTTGTTTTGGCTACGACGTCACTTCCGATTTCTCCTTTCGCTTTCTGGCCTAAAACTGTTCCGCTTCATTGTAGCCAA
>PVIJ01010571.1:0-59406 GCA_004024925.1 Scalopus aquaticus
GGAGGAAAAGGGCACAAAATGGAATAGAAAAGAACACAAAGGACCATGGAGATGGATCACGGGTGAATTGGTGGTGGGCTACCCAAGGGGAATACAAAATGTAAAAGACATAAATAACAATAAAAATATATATTATAACAAAAAAAATAACGACCAGCAGTCTCACTTTCAGGTGTTAGAAGGTTGGGTTGAATGTGGTGTAAAGCTCCAGCCTACAAAAGCGCAGGAATAAGGCAGGTGGAGGCATGATCTGTTTTATATATTTTCTTAAGTTTTACCTTTTTCCTGATAGAATCTGTTTCTGTCCTCCCCACCCATGATAATGGATACAAAGAAGGAAGACAATTGGAGGAAAAGAGTACAACTTTTAGGAACGAGTTCTCACATTCTACCTTGTGGACCTTTTTTTGTCAAGTGAACATTTCTGGTTCTTTCTCTCATGGGATGCTTTTGTGGGTACTTTTTGACCTTCTGCTCTTTGAAGTCCTTCCCTGAATTGTGTCTGAGAATCTGATGCCTCCTCTCTCTGATCGACTTTGAATCTCCTTTTTAATCCAAGCTGCTGATAACAAAGCTCATGTCAAATCTTTCTGCTTTTAGTTTCCTCATCCTTTGTCCATCCTCATCCTGTCAGGGTTCTTTCAAAAGGGCGTATGCCAGAGCCGGTGGGCCTTTCCTCTGGCCTGGAGGGAATACATGGAAGGCTGCACTTCCTTCTCAGTGCCACAGGTCGCTGAAGTCTTTGGACATTTTCAGATTAGAATCAGACACAAATCTCTGAATCTTTCAAAATCTAAGAGCTACAGGTCAATCTCCTGACAGTTTTCTGAAAGGCTCCTGACCTGATTGAACTTAGAGAGTTAAAGGGGATGAAGCAGAGGCCCCTGAAACTCACTGTAGAAATCCATTCTCCCCAACCTTTCCTCTCATGAGACCCCATTGTATATGGTGGAGGAAAAAGGAGTAATGAGGAGAGTGTTTGACCACTTACTAGTTTCCTTAGCTTCCATAATCAATTATGACACATCAGCTGTCTATTCTCTCATAGGTCTGGGAGACTAAAGTCTGAAATCAAGTTGTCAGCACAATTTGTTCCTTCCGAAAACTCAGAGGAAGAATCTTCTCTAGGCCTTTTATTTTCCTGTGGTTGTCAGCAATCCTTGACATTCCATGGCTGGTTGCATCACTCCAGTTTCTGCTTCCATCTTCATATGGTCTTCTTTTTCCTATGTATCTAGTCTCTTCTTACAAGAACACATCATTGGATTTAGGGTCCATTCAATCTAGGATGACCTCATAACTTGTAGGTATCTGCAGGGCCTCCCTGGTGGTGCAGTGGTTGAGCACTGCGCTGTGGAGCTGTCGGCAGCGCGCGATGCGAGTTTGACACCCGGCGGGGGAGAATCCCACATGGCGTGGCAGACCTCTCTTGCTTCGCCCGCTGCTCCCCTCAGCAGTGTATTTCTGATCTGCCTGTTCTGCTCCACGCTCTGTCTCTGGTGGACCCTCTCGCCGCCCCACACCTCTGGCCTGTACCCCAGCTTGTATGCATAAATAAATAAATCTTAAAAAAAAAAACTTGTAGGTATCTGCAAAACCTTATTTCCCAATAAGGTCACGTTCGTATGTATCTGTGATTAACCACATATGTGAGTAACCACATAGCAACTTCATTGACATGCAGGCAGCACTCTTTAGAATATCTGGACACTTGAGACTCCCTTTGTTCTGAGGTTTGGGGCCCTAATGAAGTATGATCTTAAACAAAATATCCCATAACATCTCCTTAAATATACACAAAATCATTTAAAAATGACATTAAAGTTTTAACAAGCAGGAGAAAGCCAATCATTGCTCACTTAGCCACTTTCTAAGGGTGATGGTGAAGTAATTCTCTTCAATTTACTTTTTATGTAAAATTTAAACTTACTTAATCCTTCAAATATAGCCCAAAGTGAAAGAGTATATATTTCCTATATAGTACCACTCACCTCAAATACTTGTCAATAATCTGGCATTCTTGTTTTATCTATTTCCTCTCCAAAAAAAAAAAAATTTGTTTTTCTGGAACATTTTAAAGCACATTCCATATGTTTATCCTTTCTCTATAAATGTGATCTCTTTTATCTTTGGAGTTTCGGCCATATTCAGACAGTAGGTAGGAGTAATACAGTAGGTAGGACATGCATTTGTCCATAGGTGGCAGCTGGGTAGGCCTGAGGAACTTAGCTTTTTGTAGGGTCCTTGCCCCTTTGAAATCTCGCTTCTAAAATACCCCCTCACTTCTAAAATACTTTTGAAGTCAAAGGCAGCCAAAACATTCCAATTAACGAATTTGGTGTATTCACTTTGTTTTCATCCTGCTAGGCTTCTCCTTGGCAGTGAATTTCATATTTCAAATATAGACTGTGTCCACTGAGGACTTGGATGGATCCTATAGAAACTTCTCCAAGGGGACTCTAAGATAGTGAAAGGGAGAAAGTAAGACAAATATGTAACCATAACTCTAAGAGAATAAAAAAGCCAAAGTGGTTAGAAAAAATGCAGTTGATTAAGAGCCTTCACTAGATTGACAACTGCTCTTCTAGTCTGCAGAGAAGTTCCTGGAATTATGCTTCTTACACTAAGCCCACAGTTTAAAGTACTGGCAGCAATTTAGATGATGCAATTTTGCATGAGGAGGACAGCACAAAGGGTCAGGAATGAGGAGATGTGCAGGGTGCACTTCCCAGTTATGAAGTAACTGGAGGAAATGCAGCTATTTAAATCCTCGGGAGTAGACTTTCCATTTCAAAATTCTTTCCCCTAGAATTCATAAAAATGCAGCTGGGGTGAATAGGCTGAAACCTCCTGAGCTACACAGGGTCTGGCAATTTATCATTTAGCGAGGCTTTTCTCCAACTCAATTCAGTTTTTTTCTCTTTGTTAATAATAGAGTGTTTAGGGCGGTTTGTGGTTTCAGGTTATCTCTTTCCCTGGCCAAATTATACTCCCAAATGCATCAATATCTTCTAGGGAATCATATCCATTGACAGAAGAAATTATTTGCTTTCTCAGAGGATCAAGCAGAGTGGTCTGGAACTGAACGATGAAAATATTTAGATAGAGAAGGAAAAAAATCCTTATTTGTAGTAGTAACTGTATCCTGCAATAGATCCAGTGACTTAATGTCTCTAAAAGTGACTGTACAGGAGTCTGCAGTAGGAAAGAGGTAGCTGGAAATGAGGAATAATGCAAGGGAGGCCTATCTGAAAGACCTGTTTTTAGGATATTTTCTTAAAATCTAATGCATAGTTTAATGCATTTATTTTGGATTGACAGTACAATTTATATTCTGCAATATACATAAAAATAATGGAGGATCAGTCCCAGCACCGATCTTGAAAAAATTGTGGAGTCAGTAAATTGCAATCACTTAAGCCATGAATCTTTGTTGAAGGCTCATAAGGACCATTGCACTGTACAAGGGAAGTTTGAGGGTGTACAAACTCCTGGTCCATATCTAATGGGGCGTAGGTGACCCATAGCTCATCAGTGTACTTTATTAAAAAGGAAAAGAAAGTGATGTTTGACTGATGGTGCTTGTTCTGGGCAACAGGACCTTGGTTCCATTCATTAATTTAACAAGGGCTTATTGGGTGCCAGCCTAACCAGAATAACACCTACTCATGATAATATTTGAAATGTTTTTTAACTTGATAAAAGTATCTATTCAGATTGAGACCAGTTTTAAATTAAGAACTACGTATAGTTTATTGCACCTAGCAATATGTGACACGTGACAAAAATACATAACAAGTTCTGCCATTATTCTCAGTTTCTTACAAAAATTAATAATTTAGGGGCCTCCCTGGCGGCACAAGGGGTTAAGTCACAGCGCTATGAAGTTATTGGCAGCCACTGCAGCACAAGTTCAATCCCTGGCCAGGGAGCTGACCTGCATGGCATAGCAGACCTCTCCTATCTCGCCCGCTGCTCCCCTTAGTAGATTTCAGTAGATCCGCCTGTTCTGCCCCCCACTCTGTCTCTGGTGACTCCTCTCACACTCCCGCACCTCTGGCCTACACCCCAGTTCTTGTATGCATAAATAAATAAAAATAAATCTAAAAAAATCAATAATTTAAAATATGGGGAATATTTTTGATTGGTTCTGCATCTTATTCCATACAGTCTGTCTTGCTTCTGTCCCTTGGGGCCTGGTCAATGCTGAATTGTTTGCTTCAGGATTTGTAGGTAATCAGTGATACAATGGAAGAGTTGATGTAAAAGTGAACCACAGTCCTCACCCTTTATTGTAAATGTAAGTCTTCATATTAGGAATTAAAAAGGCAATTGCATTTTCCTTTCACTACTGAAAGAGAATTTTTGTTAATCCTGTATTAAAAATGTTTTAAACATCAGCCAGTAGAGTTAGGAGCATAGGGGATGTTTGGGGAATGGACTGTAGTAGTCACCTTAAACTTCTCACAACTCCTTTTGCAATTGCCAGTGACCAAATTCCCATTCACCTACTGAAGAACAAGAAATAAAGTCATTAACATTTTGCTCAAAATATCACAGAAATATATTTACCTCTGCACGTTTACCTTGGTATGTAAACTCATAACACTTTGGAAACCAGCTTTTGGGTGTTCATTTTAGATGACTCCTCACTTTGAGAACACACTTGTCTTCATCTCTCTGTTCTTTATAAAATAAGTGAAGAAAATATTTTCACCTCCACTTCATGAGGTCATTGTAAGGAATTAATGAGTTAGTATCTCTGAAGTGCTAAAAGCATACCTGTGCAGGATTAGCACTCGGGGAGCCACACACACCACAGGCCAGGTGCTGCTCCCGCCCTGCGAGCTGAGGCCTCTGCCCTAAGAGTCTGCGTTCCATCTGCTTCCTTCTGCCTTGCTCTTCCATTGAGCGCTCACTTCCTGTCTTTGCATGTGAGTGCTTCCACAAGAAGTTGAGAGAATGAATGAATATTTTTAAATCAATTCATTCATTCAGACAGATTTATCAGGGTATAATTGACATAAAATAAATGACAGTTATTTAAATTATACGGTTTGATAAGTTCACAACTACAATCACCACAATCAAAATTGTGAACACATCCACCACTCCCAGAAAGTTCCCTTATTTCCCATTGTAATCTTTCCTTGTGTCCCCACTCCTCCAGGCAACCTCTGACCTGCTTAGTCACTACAGATTACTTTGGATTCTGTAGAGTTTTAGGTAAATGGGATCCTACAATGTAGACATTTCTTTTTGGTTTGTCTTGGCTTAACTTCTTGCACTTAGCATAATTATTTTGAGATCCATCATATTGTTATAGCTATAAATTAGATGTCATTTTGAAGATATCATATTGAAGATAGATTCATGGATTGCAGTAGAAGAAGACAACATAATGACTATTGTATTCACATACAAAAAAAAGTACAATATTTTGCATTCTGGGAGTAGCCACTATTGTAGCACAACTTCTAACATTCATTAAGCATTACTGAGTATAGAATGTATTTTCTTACCCTTGGGTTAGGGGTCAAATGGACTCCAAGAGGAAGAACATGCATCTCTGCACCCAGGATGTTTACAGTCCAGTTTTTTTTAAGTATGCATTTGAAAATAATTAGATAAATAAATAATAAAATAAAAACCACATATTAGGCTGTATGCACCCAACTCTTAGTGATGTAAGAGTTCCGAACAGAAGTCCAAAAGGACTGCAGTAGTGGGAGACCCCTTGACTATGAGGGGCACTTTGAAAGGTGGGAACAGATTGTCATGGAGGATGGGAAGAGACGGCAATCAGGCAGAGAAGAACAACATGCAACGAGGCATGGGGACATTTTGATATGTGCCAATCATTAAGTTATTTTTGGTAGGTATTGGTAGAGCTACCAAAAATTTAAAGTAGGTAAGGGCTATAGAGTTGCTGTCAAGAAAAGTGACCATCAACTGTTCAGAAAGGATCAAGTTATAGTTGGAATTCTCTATCTAAGGAGACATGGAAATGCAGAATAGACTTTGTATAAATTTCTTCCAAAGTAGCTGAAATTATTTTGAACTTTGAAAGCTAAAGAAATCACCCCCAAGATCCCTGGAATTCCCATGAGAATTCCCCAGAGTCCTGAGCACCCAAGGTTTTACTATACACTTCACTGGTAGGGTTTCCTCTTCCAGCGAGGAGAGGAGGAGCCACTCCTGGACTCATTGGATCAATGGCTCCTTTCTGAAGAAGATGCGAAACTCTCCAGGCTTCCTGGCCAGAACAGGTAGATGAAGCCCTGGGCTTCCACGGCATCTTTGCAAGCTTAATGGGGCGATAATGAGGAGAAAATGACTTAATCTGTGTTTTGGCCTCCTTCTTGCCAAACTGGTTGGAATGAGAGAGGTGTAACTTTGGAAAACCTAGTCATAAAACAGGTTTTTTAACATGGATGTTTTTGGCAGGGATAGAGAGACCCTAAAGGATCTGGTGCCTGCCAGTTTCAGCTCTGAAAATGGAGCAATTAATTAGAAAAGTGAGGGGTAGTGGAGGGGATACAGCATACACCACCTGGACAGCCTGCTTTTGTGTTGCCTTATTGGTAAGAAAAACAGATTTAAAAGAAGTGAATCCAAAAGAGAAACAAAGAGGTATTTGAACAGTGAAAATGTCCTCTGGGCAGTAGCCTAACAGGATATAAAAGGTAAGGGAGAGACCCTTGAAAAATGGAGCTTTCCAGTGGAAGCAGCAGGGGACCCCTATTAACATCAGCCTGCCATAGTTAATAATTCTGCATTGGGCAGGAGGTTGGGCCAGATGATCTCTAAGGGCCCTTTCTCACTCTGAGAGTCTAAGATGCTGATATTTATAGAGCAATATTCAGAACCTATAAATCGACTGCTCTTGGAAGGTGTGCCTTATAATGTCTCTTTTATTTCATCAGTTTTCCCCCTGGATCTTGCCTCCTTCCCTCTGTTACCTCCTTGCCAATAGAATAGGAAGAGTTCATTCATAGATCCCTGAGTAACATCTGGAGGATATGGGTTGGCCTCCAGCCCTGGACAGATGTTCAAGACTGTTTCTTTGGCCCCATATTTCACATGGAAGTGTAACAGTAACTTCCGTGATGGCTCCCTCTTTCCTCCACCACAAATCGGAATCCACAGCCCAGAATTCAGTGATCTTCATCAACTGGCCTCCATCTTACCTCACCATCTACGTATTGGAGGGTCAAAGTCTTTTAGTTCAGGTTCTTAAATTGACTGACCAGCAAGCATTTACTGAGTATAGAATGTATTTTCTTACCCTTGGGTTAGGGGTCAAATGGACTCCAAGAGGAAGAACATGCATCTCTGCACCCAGGATGTTTACAGTCCAGTTTTTTTTTTTAAGTATGCATTTGAAAATAATTAGATAAATAAATAATAAAATGAAAACCACATATTAGGCTGTATGCATGCATCCAACTCTTAGTGAAGGAAGAGTTCGGAACGGAAGTCCAAAAGGACTGCAGTAGTGGGAGACCCCTCGGCTATGAGGGGCACTTTGAAAGGTGGGAACAGATTGTCATGGAGGATGGGAAGAGACGGCAATCAGGCAGAGAAGAACAACATGCAACAAGGCATGGGGACATTTTGATATGTGCCAATCATTAAGTTATTTTTGGTAGGTATTGGTAGAGTTATTAAACATTTAAAGTAGGCAAGGGCTATTGGTTTGTTTCACTACTAATTTGCTTCCAGTTTAGAATTTGCAGGTAGTCATGTATCCACAGAGTACTCAGTTGTCCCAACACCCACAAGTTTGTTAGCAGGCAAGTTTAAAATAATCACAGAATCTGTGCTGTAATAATGTGGATCCTGTCTTTCTGTCCTTGTATAAAAGCACATACTGAAACAGATGCAGAAATACAGGGTCCACTTGAATTCCTAATCCTAGCAACACCATTCCAAAATGAAGAGAGAATTGGTGGTATAGTGGATAGTGTAACTGCCTTCCAAAGTGAAGAGAAATTTGTTCTCACTAGATTCTTATGCCTTATTTGTGCAAGAGTAACCCATAAAATGGTACAAACAAATCCTGTATTTCTAGCTATCAGGGAAAAACTGGTTTTGAGTATCCATTATTTTAATTAATAAAGCTACTGGTCATAACCAGAAATAAAAAGAGCTGAAGGCAGGCAGTAAGTTCATCTGTAATTATGGTTTCTGATCAGAGTCTTTCAAATGCTAACTAACCACCCCTGTCTAGAGAGTGCTGCTGATTAAGGAAGTACAAATGTTAATCAATCACCTGTAGGATGTAGATTAAAATTAACACAATCACACACATGAAAACACATACACATTATGCCGTCTCTGTTAATGCATTTTGAGGTAAATTATAATCGATGTAAATAGATGAAAAGAATGTGGCATGGCTTGTGGACAGTGAAAGCACCATAAACTGAGCAATATATGTTGAGAAGAAAGGAGAGAACAGGTTGTTTAGGCAGGATTTTGGCAGACTGGTGATGCGTTGAATTCCAGATTAAGCTGGTTTGATGGGGTAGTCTATGGATATGGTGACCATATAATTTATTTTCCACCAGGGGCACTCTGGAAAGTAAAAGGGGGCACTATGGATATGGTGACCATATAATTTATTGTCCAACAGGGGCACTTGGGAAAGTAAAAGGGGGGTCACTATTAATAATAGCACCAAAACAACAGATGTAAACTGGTACTGCCCTAGGCAAACCAAGACATATGGCCAACCTCAGTAGGGTCATTGCATTAAAACACAGAGAAGACATGATGAAAGCTGAATTTTATGAAGGCTCATTCATCAACCACCTCTGCTGTGGCTCACCTGGGTACCACACAGTTCCCTTTGGGGGCTTGGTACATCCCAGGCGCTATCTGGGAAGGAAGCTTCCTCTAACCACACTTTGCTTTATTATCTCAGCTTGCTCATCAGCAACCAGCGTGGTGTACTACTTTCTCAAAGCAATGGTTTTAGATTGTGTTCTGCATCCCTAAACTTTGGCTTGTCTAGAAGCAGTCACACAGTGCTAAGGAAACTGCTTCTTGACTATATTGCTTATGTGATCTTGGGCAATTACTTTTCTTAACCAAAGATTCAAATTAGCAGGTATTTTTTTGGGAAACTACTGTGTGCTGGTGCTGGACTTTTCTGTATGGTATCTCATTCCTCCCAGTAACCTTGAGAACTGTGTGAGATATAACATAGCCATCTATAAATAAAGATACTAGTATTAACCCTACTTTCATTCTAGAGTTTGTGAAGATAAAATGAGGAGAAAAGTTTCTGAAAATTCCGTGAGTTGGTTATCCTGGTTATAAGGATAGGATATATTAGATGAAGCTCTAAGGTTCAAGTTAAAATCCTGAAAGTTCACTGGCAGAAAGCTGATGGAAATAATTCAAGATACATTTGTGAGTCTGGGTCTTAACTCAATTAGGTGATAGAAATTAGAATTAAACTTTCTTGACATTTTGTAGAGTAAAGATTCTGCAGTGGCAATGCCTGTCCTCAGTAATAATTAGTATTAGTACAGTGATAAAATACAAGTTATAACCACAAACACTATGTGATTTGTTTGAAGGAAACTTCTGTGGTGTGGGGACAAGAGGACTGGTGTGAAAGTCAGAAGCTGAATTCTAGTCTCTGCCCCTGACATTTATGCATGTCACATGGGAAAATCAGAGTAGGGATCTGGCTGAAATGCCCACCTCATCACCTGCAACACCAAGGAGTGGTCTGTGCTGTGGATACAGAGTTAGTGAAGGATTTCTCTCAGGTAGGACATTTTTATAACTGCCTTTAATGTTCATGCTAGAGACCATGCAAATAACCATTCTGAGTCATCCTCCTTACCATCCCGCCCAGAATCCCGAAAGAGGCCCCAAAGGTGGCTATAGAGGGCTTTTCTTTAAGTGAATGGACAGCTGACCAAGACTGCTGCTTTTTTCAGTATCTAGCCTCAATCATCCCTCACATTTATTCATTCACTGAACGCCAATGTATTAAACACTTACCACTGTTGAGGCTTTGTTAGGTGCTTCAAGTCAAATGAAAAGTACAAAGCAACCACACAACCTCATAGAGTTGGAGGATAAAATACAGCCAATCCTCATTATTTGTTGATTCCATATTTGTGAATTTGCCTACTTGCTAAAATGTATTTGTAATCCCAAAATCAATACTCGAAACACTTTTGAAGTCATTCACAGACTTGCACAGAGCAGCGAAAAACTTGAGTCGCCAGACGTGCGCACTTTCCCAGCTGAGCCTGAATAAAGCGATGTACTGCCTTCTTGTTTTAGCTCTCATACTGTAAACAAGTGTCCTTTCGCAGTCTATTTCATGTTACATTTTTTGCACTTTTGTGCTTTTTCTCAGTGAATTTGCTGTTTTTAATAGCCCCCAGTCATAGTGCCAAAGTGCTGTCTAGTGTTCTAAGTGCAAGAAGGCTGTGATATGCCTTTTAGAGAAAATATGTGTGCTAGATGAGCTCCATTCTGGGTGGAGTTGAATGCTGCTATCCATGAGTTTGGTGTCAGTAAATCAACAATATATATTAAATATGACATCTCTAAATAGAAACACACATAAAACAAGATTATCTATAGATTGGTTGATAAAAATGTAACCAGAGGCTTTTAGGAACCTAACCCTGTATTTTCCCTAGAAGCATTGCTCAGTATTCACTAATTTAGTGTTCCCAGCAACTTTATAGAACAGAACTACTGTGAATAATGAGAATCGACTGTGTTTATCAAAATTTAAAAAAAAAAAGACAACTTTGAACTGGTGTTCAAAGTTGCTACTGGTTGGTTCAGAGGTTAGAGTGCTTAGGTAGAATTTTCTGGAGAGTTGAAGCTTAAGCCAAGGTCAGAAAATTAAGGAGGGAACCAGAGGAAAAATATTCTGGGGAACAGGCACATTAGGGAGATTCCTCCTAAAAGTAGAGTGAGATGGAAGGTCACACAGCTGGAGTGGAAAGTGAGGGAGAGTGTGTTTTCAAGTTTTGATCAGAGAGGTGGACAAGGGCCATTCCATGCTGGACTCTACTGAGTTTTAATTGAGAGTATAGGGGCATGGTGAGATTTACATTTTGAGGTCACTTTTGCTAAAACATTCACAACACTTCTGAGAACAATCAGTGTGGATGCAGGGAGTCAGAAGGTTGTTGTTAGTGTCCTGAAGAAAGATGATTTGCTTGTACCAGAGTGTTGATGATTTGGATGGAAAGAAGCAATTAGTTGAGACATACATACTTGGCAAACTTGGCAGGATTTGCTGATGAATGGAACATGGAAAAGCAATCAAGAATTGATCCTAATTTCAATAACCTTTCCATGATAATATAGTCCACGGACTGGTGTTTCTCTGATGCTCAAGCTTTGTCCTAGGGACAAAGCTAGAACTTCTAGACCTAATTCTAGATGTAGAACTAGTTCTAAAGCAGGAACCGTGACATAACTTTTATTTTTTTGTCTACATTATCTTTAATTAATCTTTCTTTGAGACATGAATCACAAACCCTGCACCGTTGTGCCTAGTCTCTGAAACCCTGCTTAATTGCCAAGTCTGGCAGTAGCTCAGTGTCATAAAATTGGACACAGAACCTAAAACCGGGTGGCATGGGTAGTAAACTCAATTGTAGAATGACTTTGTTATTCCTACCCAAGCTAGTACTATTGGGTATTTTCAGAGCTATTGAAAACCTTTGTTTGTCTTTCATTCTTTTGCTTTTCTCATAATCAAAGCCCTGACCCAACTGTAAGGGACACACCCCAAAACTACCTTCATTTATTTAATGACAATCTCTCTCTCTGTTCTGAGACTGCACATTTAAAATGAGTCCCACAGAGGAGGTGGGTCTTTTTTATTTGGGTTACATTCTTCCTGTCAATAGGTTGCTTCAGGTGGTCAAAAAGGAATCAATAACACTAAGGGGGTCTGGGTGCTGTGATGGTGGACCCCATATTGATGGGAACACTCCATGGCAGTTCCTTTTTCTCTTGTGTCACCTCCCTATTCCTGTCACTAGTGACCCTCATTCTGCTACTGTGACACATGAAGCATTTGCAGCTCAGAGCAGGGGAACATGATTCAGTGTCTCCTCCATCCAATTAAAATGCTTTTCTATCTTTCCTTTTTATCTTGCCTTTGTAATTGGATTC
Source organism: Scalopus aquaticus (assembly GCA_004024925.1). NCBI lineage: Eukaryota > Metazoa > Chordata > Mammalia > Eulipotyphla > Talpidae > Scalopus > Scalopus aquaticus. Next base: position 12,175 of record PVIJ01010571.1, read on the forward strand.
CCAGTTTCTCAATTTTCATGGCAGCAAAGGGAAGGGGGGAAATGATAGCAAGTATCTGATAAAAATAAAATGCTATGATTTAATTTCTGCTGAAAGGATTCTCTTGCACTTTTATGAGGCCTTTGAAAGGGTTCCTGAGTCCCTGACCCAGTCGCATCATGACCCTCTGATTTCTTCAGAGTATTCAAAGGGTCTTAGAAATCCCAAGTACCATGAGATCAGAAAATCTAAAATAACGTCTGTATGAACTGAATGGAGAATCTAGAAGGGACAATTTGTGAGATGATGACAAGACTAGATTTTGTGTGACGGCAATATCTGATTACACAAGACCTCAGGCATCCTGAAACTACAGTCGGTCCCTGGGGTTGGGGTGTGGGTATCACTATGGCTATTCTTTCCTAGGAAGGCGAACTTTCGTGATAAAATTTGTTCATGAAAGCAGCTACAATTTCCTAGCCCAGTAAGTTTCATAAGCTATAATATTCTTACAATTTTGTTCTTGGGATAAAAAGAGCCAATATATATGAAAGCCTTCTGTGTAATTCTCTAATCAAAATTTGTTACTATCTTTGTTGTTACTTTTACTACTACTACTACTACTCCTACTACTACTCCTTTTCTTCCTCCTCCTTTTCTTACTGTAGTGCTTGACAGAGTATCCTACATGTATTCTTTACTAAATAAATAAGTGCTGACCAATTCATTAAGATATTACCTAGCCCGTATGCACTCCAAAATCAGCTCAACATCAACTCTGGCACCAACTGGGTATCCAGCAATTCTGTTCAATTCTTATGTCACTAGAATTAGTGTAGACCCTACAGGTTAAGGCCTCTGTCTCACAAGACTATCCCCTCTTCCTTTAGATGCCAGCTACGAGTCCTGGGTATCCTCAAGCACTTCTAGCTAGTACATATTCAGGCTTTCCACAACCCCCTCAGGCTTGATAATCCACTGAACAACTCACAGAACACAGGAACAATCTACATTTACAATTACCAGTTTATTATTAAAGGATCCAATGATCATCCTGATGAAGAGATATGAAAGGTGAGCTCGAGAAGAGTCCCATCACGTAGATGTCTTGGATGCAGGAAGAAGAGCTAATGCCAGCAATGTTTTCAACGTGGGGCAAGTGATTAGTTTCAGTCTGTGAAGATGCAAAAAGATTGAGAAATAAAACTGTGTAGTCAGGAAGTGAATACAATGAGAATGACTCCAAAGAATATGGTTATCTACTCTTCTTTCTACAAAGAAGGGTAGAATTGAAAATCTTGCCTCTATTCATACATTAAGAATATTAATTATTGAGAGTTTATTCCAGGAATTCTGATTTGTGTCAGAGAGATGGAGATTGAAAAAAAAAATCTCTGCTCACTGAAGAGGACACTTCAGGCATCCAGGGCAGGTGTTTATGAGAGAACCAGGATCATATCACATCATGCATATCATGCCCTTTGCTTCTCTACAGAAGTACAGTTCTGTTTCCCTTTTGTTTATTACCATTGTTTCCAGCTCTTGGACAAACCTCTCCTAGCCAAATCTGTTTTGTACTTATGAGATTGAGTCATATGAATAAACTAGTTCTATTATTTGAATGGACCTTTTTAAGTCCATTTCACTTTACTTACTCAATCTCCTTTGATAGACCTGTGGGTTATTTCCAGTTTTATAACATGCAGCAATTCATGTATGTGCCTGCTTGATTTCACTATGGATGTTATTGTAGAAAAAATACTCCTAAGAATAATGGTAAGGATATAGGAAATATACCTTCAGCTTTACTAGATAATGCCAAGCTACTCTCCAAACCAATGGTACCAATTTACACTCTCATTAACAGTAAATGAGAGTTCCTATCGATCTGTATCCTTGTCAACACTTGAAATTATCAGACTTTAAAATGCTTGCCAATATCATGGTGAGAAATTGTATCTTGCTATAGTTTAATTTGCATTTCCCTGCTAATAAGAGTTGAACTTCTATTTACACATTTATTTATTCCTTCCTTTGTGCTTGTCTACTCATATATTTCCTTTTCTGGTGTCTTTTTCTTATTTACTTTAAGTAGTTTAGAAAAATATGTTGCAAATATAAATCCATTGTTGGTTTTATTAGTTTGTGGATATATTCTCTGAGTCTGAATTTCCTTTTAATGGCATCTTTTAATAAACTGGAATTTTAAGAATTGTCAATATTGGAAAAATCCTACCTACCATAATTCATGATGGCATTTTCTTTAAAAAAAATTTTTTTTTTTTTGCTTTTCGTATTTAGGTCTTTAGTCTACCTGACATTGATTTATGTCAACAGCTCCTCCTTTTCTTCCTCCTCCTTTTCTTACTATGTCCTGTAGTGCTTGACAGAGTAAGGATCCAACATCGACTTTATTTTCTTTCTATAGAATAGGCAGTTGTCTCCAAAACAAGTATGGGACAATCCATCTTTGATCTTCAGGGTCACCTCTGTCAGAGATCAAAATTCCAGAAAAAAACAATTGTTTCTACATCTCTATCCTGTTCTCCATCTGTCCTCATGTTAAAGTACATGGTCATAATAACTATAACTTTATAGTAAGTTTTACTGTTGGGAGGTGCCTCCCACCTTATTATTCAGTCCTCTCTGATCTTTAGCCTAGCTTTTTCTTTGATCTACCTCCAGTCCCACCTACCACCTAGTCAGTTTTTAGGACTCAATATAAACTTCAGCATAGACAGAAGGCCCTCTCATTACAGACCATTCCTAATTATTTATTCAATTCCATGTTCCTTTGGTACTTTGATGTTTACTATAGCATTTTCTTTTTTTAAGATTTATTTATGCATACAAGCTGGGGTACATGCCAGAGGCGTGGGGTGGCGAGAGGGTTCACCAGAGACAGAGTGGGGAGCAGAACAGGCAGATGGACAGAAATACACTGCTGAGGGGAGCAGCGGACGAGGCAGGAGAGGTCTGCTGCACCATGTGGGAATCTTCCTGGGGCGGGCGTCGAACTTGTGTCGCTGCTGCTGACAACTCCACAGCGCAGGGCTTAACCGCTGTGCCACCAGGGAGGCCCTACTATAGCATCTTTAAAGGTCTGCCTTGGGTAGCAGCTCACTGTCCTGTGCCCCAGCCCACTTTACCCAGACTCACATCGCTGTTTGTTTCCTACAAAAACAAGTCTCATCGCTGTATTCCCATCATACTTTACATTGATGACAGTACAGTATAGGCACTAGGTAGGTTTTACGAAATTAAGCAATTTTGCTTGTGCTTTTTTTATATACTTCCCAAACCCAATACTTGGCTAAAAACACAGTGGGAATTCATTGCTAAATGAAGAGTATGTAAGTGTAATAGAGAAAAGTTACTGTGAAAATAAAGGAAGACCAAGGGAAGATGGGATTTCCCTCTTTTCCCATGGTTGGCAAATTTAAGTTAATCATTGCCAACGTTTTTTCTAGCACACTATATTAGGACCTTTTCTTCCAATAAAGAGATACAAAATGATCATTTGGTAGGCAAAAAGGAGATTATTTTTCCAACATTGACATGAGAATAAAAAGCCAAAGAAAACGCTCAGCATAAAGTCATAGGAACTGTGAAGACAAAGACAATTAAACACACAGAGGGAAAGATCAAGAAGGAAGGAGAATAAAAGAGATGAAGTGGAATTCAGAATGTGGCCAGGCCAAGAGTTCTATTTCCCTGGTCTCCTCTGCCTCAGTCCCAGACGATGCATTAGGTTTAATGCAGAAAATGACTGACAAATTACTAGGTCACTGAGTGTGAAATTTATATTTTTTGCTTCTTGCTTTCTCCCATCCTATAATTGTATCGACCTAAACAGTAAAAATATTGCTATTGTCTTCTTTATTATGGCACCTCTAGAAAGGTAACTGCTGTGTCTCAGTAGATTTTTTTTTTCCTGAATAAATCTTTTCCTTATGATAAATAAATTTCCTAATAGGGTCTTATTTAAATAACACTGTGCTAGGAGTGAGGCAGAAATCAAAAGATGAACCATTAAGCCTAGTAATAGAAAAGCGGTATGCGTCAGTGCCATTCCCACATCCAGAGCAGGCGCATCAATTAGGTACCTAATGTGTGACCCGTCACATAAACCAGTCCAGCCACACGCCCCTCATGCTCCCACTATTGATTGTGACCCAGATATTTGGAATTAAACTGAGCCTTCTAATTATCAAGCACACAGTACTATGCTGCTCCTGCCACCAGGAGACTGAACTGAGGCCTCTTGCCGAGGAATTTCCCTCACTGTGATGAACATGCTCTCCCTGTGACCTTGAGCTATAAGTGTGTTTGTTTTATAATCAACCCTATCTGAGCCACAGGGGTGTTCCTGGGAATCAGAGAAATCAGAAATAGCAACTGTTCAGTGCGGCTCAGTGACAAACATGATTCTGGGCTTTATGCAGGTTGGTTTTTCACGACATTTACTGACGTTGGAAAAAGTACTCTAAATCCGTTTCTCACACATTTTTCTACCTATTTGGCCACCTCCTGTTACAGGGACCTCTCCCTGCCCTGAACCCTTTTAGCGTATTGTCCACTCCCTGGATCTGTACAGGGTATGCATTTTGTCACTTTAGCTTTGTTACCCCTTAGGGTGAATGCTGTAACTTATTTTGCTGCTGTCTTAAATCTTCTTTGATGCATATCATAGGATTGGACACATAATAGATGCTCAATAAAGAGTTGATAACATTTTTTTAAAACATTTTTTAAAATATTTCTGATTTCTTATACTACTTTAAGCAGTCCATTTCCTACCATAGATGGATTTAGATGTTGCCGTCTACCAAATTACCTAGGCCATAAAACACTTTGAGGTGGCTCTCAGGTCCCCTGGCATTTTCATTTAGCTAAGTTATACCTACTTAGTTCTTTTAATCTTCTATGTTCCACTTTTCACCTTTTAATTTTTTTACAATCTGGACATAATAGCACCTTGGATAATTCAAGGGTAACATTTGGAAAATGCCTAGGAGAGCAGAGTGCTGGAATCAGGAGAAGTTATGTTTGTGCAGCCTCCCCAATATCACTTCATTCACTGCAATGTATCAGAATTGAAATGCCTAGTGAAAAACCTTTGCTGTCTATTTTTGCTTGACTTCGGCCATGTTCGGGAATGGGTGTGCAGGTCTGCCTCCTAGGAGACCCAATGACACATTTCCATCTGTCCTCAGGAGGAGTTTGGAATGCAGACAGCCTATCAAAATACAGAACGGGGGTTGCTATATATACAGTCAGTGGGCCCAATATGCCACTTTTGGTATACTTTGAAGTTCTTTTGTAGGAACATGAAGAACCTTTTGAAAACTGGAAAGCAAAATAAACATAGAAAAATTGGGCAGAAAGCACTGAAAATCCATTATAAATTACCTCAATCAAGCATGGATCATATCATAAATCCAACTCTTCCTTTAGAGGCAGCGACAGGTTAATTACCAACATAGAAGGCCAACAGGAGCCTGACAGGAGTCAACAACTCTTACATTAGATTCCGATCAGTTGCTGCTGAATTTAAAGTAATGGGCTAAAGCCATCCTGTGCCTAGCCATGTAAAATGAAAATATTGTCACACAACTGGTCTGAATGCAAAGGACACAGAAGACAGAATGTAGAGAAAACTGATGGCTCAGCTAGACTTCTGGAGCCTGAGCTATCAGTCATTGCATTTTTTACTTTCTACAGCACGGTTTGATTCTGGATAAGCCACACACCCTTTCTGCTTTCTTTATTTATAAATTAGGAAAATTATTTCTGTCTTAGTCCTCTCCTAGGTTGGTTATAGAGTAGAATTATAGCATTTTAGAGCCTGAAAATCACTTTGACTTTGTTAAGTTTTACATTCTTCTGTTATAGATGAAACAATCAAGGTCGAGAGCTATCATGGTTTAATCGTACAATTGAAGCTTTAGCAGAAACAGTAGAGACCATGATCATAATCACAGTAACAGGATGTTTAAGCTAGAAGTGACTTTGGGTCTGATCTGGTACAATATCTTTGTTTTAGAGTGAGGAAGTTGAGACTCAGAGAACAAAAGGAATTAGGGGATTAGTAAAAGAACTGGGGCTTCCATCTGGGCGTTTGGATCCCTTGTCATCTATTCCAAGTGCGTTAATAAGCTATGTACAGGGTTTTGAGAAATTTTAACCATTATTTACATGTGCACAAATGTGTAAGAGGACAAATTATTGCTGGTGTACATCTCAAACTGTGTAATTCCCATAAACATCTCATAAACCAGAATTTCTGACTGACGTCATATCATCCATTCTGGGCTTCCTGTATAGTCTGGACCAGTGCATAATAAACCTGGTGGAAGAGTGGGGCAAAGCTCTAAAATTGCCTCAGTGCCAGTTTATATGAGGAGATAAGATACATATGAAACATAGGCCTGCAAAGGGCACTATGGCGATAGAATATGGGTGGAGGTATGAGGAAGGTAGCAGGTGACAATTCCATCCAAATAACAGGAGGACTGTAATGGGAACAGAGCAGAGGTCCTGTAGGGTCCCTGAGGAGCATCAGTGAGATCAAAGCATGGGCCTGGAATCATTAGTGAGACCGACGCTAGGGCAACATGAGGAAACCTCAATTCTTTGAATAGTCATTTGGCAGTTGAAGGTGAGAGCAAAGAGGGACTCATGGACAGGTCTGTGGTGAGGGAATTGCTGCTGGATAAGGCCATGAAAGTGGCCCATTCAAACCCCAATTTCTTTTATTTTTAGTTTACAATCTCATTTATTTTTAAAATTTTATTTATCTTTATTAATGATGTATCATTACTTTATATCCTTTGTTTTTTCACACCACAAGATTTCTCCCCTCAGGTGTCACCATAATTTTCCCACCACCAAAGCACCCATAGTCTTCCAACATAGTCCATTGTGCTCTCCTCCCCGTTTTCTCTCCTCCCACTTTCCCTACCCCTCCAGTCCTCAGGAAGAGAAAGCAACATGAACATAAGCAGGAAGAAAAACTACATATATAAAAACTGAAAGAAAATTCTAAGGAACACCAACAATTGTATGCAACCACAGTATTAGAATGTTCTTAAATTAAGATCGTGATTAGTGATCAGGGAAATAGGGAAGGAATGGGGATAAATGAGAGTAATGATGAAATACAGGAACCTGGTATTTCTGCAGCTGTTACAGTCCTGATCTCGTGCAGTTTTTGGGAAAATAGGAAGGTTAGTGTTCATTTTATAGGTCAATTATGTTATAGAAAATATTTATGATTGGGATCCATGTGACCTTTTTTAAGCACAATTCTCCTACAGGCCCAGGCAGAATTTCCAGATTAAAATTGCAATCAGCTTTTAATTATTCATGCATGAATTATCCCCTGTGACCTGGTACCATGAATGGTTTTCCTTTCTGCCACATTATTAAACTTCAGCAGGACTGGAGGAAGAATATACATTAGTTGTGGAGGAATCCTGGGGCTCAGTACCAAGAAAATGCATGTATTGGGGAGTCTGAGGGTGGTAGGCATGCATGAAGACTGTGACTAGTGGTTTTCTTCTTACCAACTTCTAAGACTGAATATATGCCACCAGATTATCCAGTCATTTCCATTAGTCTATCTATGGTTGTTTATGCTGGCTTTATTATGAAATCTTAGAGATTTATGTCTAACAAACATATTAAATGATAGTTGTTTCTGTCTGAGATTAAAAAGACTTAACAAGATGACTGTGGACTCTTCTAAGAAAGACATAATGGTAATCATCTGTTCAATTGGTGTCCTTCAATTAAGAGAAAGAGGCAAAACTCTTTGCTTCATCATTGAATGTGCTTGAGGTAATTTTTTGCAGAGTAGCATTGAGGTAAGTTACAAAGCAAGTGAATAATTGTTCTCTTTAACATCAATACTAAATAAATATAAAGACAAATTACCTATATTATGACCAGTAGAAGTCGCTGATTCAAGCTTATCTAAGCTATTGATGTTCTCTGGCTCACCCGTTCAACTTGTTAGCATTCTATTTACTTAATCAATAGACTTGAAGAATCCCCAGTGAATCAATCTGCAAAGCTTCTAGACATTGGAAACATGTAGGCTGATTTCTAAGGGACACTGAGAAACAGACCATGTTTTGATGTGCTGGTTTCTGGGTTATTGCTGGTAGCAAAAGTAACTGTGATTCATTTCTCCACTTATTGCTTCAGCCCGTCTTGTATAATGTCTACTGTGTGGCCAGGACTAAAAGCCATATCAAGAATAATTTTGACTTGTAGACAGGTTCCAGTTTAGTGGAACAGACAAATATGTGGGCATGTCCTTGAATCTCAGAGGGATACCCTGAAACCCATCTGGTAGAATCAGAAAGATATCCCCAGAGCTGCTTTCACTCCATTTTTATAGCATGGTCAGGTTGTCAGTGCCCTGCTAAAAGAACATTTCCATGGAAATGGGCAGAAGAGGTGACATTAATTAGAGAAAAGAAATGTAGTTTTCATGAATTCATGTTTTGTGTTACCCACCCAAGTCCTCACTCCCCATGTGCTCTACTGTGTCTCCTGTTCCACATAGTGACTCAAAGTCCAAATCATCTCCATTTTACCACTCCTAAAATCCAAAAGATTTTCAACTGTGTGTACTGGGAAAGCATCAACTAAGAAAGTTCACTTAAAGGTGTCAATGGCTGATCATTCCTTCGCTATTTCGGTAAGAAGATGTTTAATGGATCATATACTGATGGATTGAAGAAATAAAATGTCATGGAAGAAACACTACAGACTGACCTGCCTTTGAGATGTATAAACAGGGCTCCTTCACCTTCTGGTTCTATGGCATGGCGCAGAGAGATTCTCCTGGATTTCTACACTAATATTTGACCCAAATATCATTATCTATAAAAGGAAGCTGTTCAATCCCCTCTCTTGCTGTTCCAAGTACAGGGCATGGAACATAGTAGGTGTTCACTGAAGGACAACTTTTATAATGCTGATAATGACTCAAATCCTACACACAAATAAGAGGCTCTTTTTTTTCTGGCTGCCAGGGTAGGTGGGAGAGTGGAGGTATCTTTGTATAGGAAACATATAGACCCTCACCCATACTCAAACTGTCAGGGAGTACAAAACAATTGCCCTGGCTTCAGACAGAATACCTGTATACCAAATTTGTAAGCATCATTGTGTGCTGGCCTGGATGGGCTAACCAGTTAGGTGGTCAATTAGGGCTGCGGGGAAAGATTTAGGGCAAGCTAACCACCCAAGGAAGCAATAATCGAGTAGACCTAGAGGGGTAAATCCAAACTAAGATCACAGGGAGGAACTGACTGCAGGAGCCAGAGGCAGAGGCAAAGAACAGACCAGGTAGAGAGTGAGACCTAGCTGGGAGAGGAGGTGAGAGTGGCCTAGGATTGCTGCTAACCCAAGATTTTTGGGGATGGCTTTGACAGGGAGGTGGTCAGGTTTATTCAACAGACATTTACCCTACTTACAGAATTTTTTCATGGAGTATGATAGTATCCCACTTACAGATGTCTTCAGAAGAAACCTGTCACAGCAGAGAGTGACAAATTGGACTAATGAGATGTGGATCAGAATCAAGAACAATGTAGAAAGTGGTAAAATTGGAGACCAGAAAGCTGGCTGTCCTCAAGGTCATTGCTGTAAGAAATAAAATGTAGGCCAAAGTCTGGACATAAGAGATCAAGATATGGATTAAAAATGATAGAATAAGTAGTGATCTAGATCAGTGGTCCTTAAACCTCGCTGGCTCTTACTAGAATTAACCCACAAATACAGACCTACTGAATCAGAATCTGTGGATGGTGTCTGGGACAAATGTTTTTAAAAGTTCACTAAGTGATTAGAAAGAGGCACCCCAGGTTTCAAAAGTGGAGGTGTGTGGCAGATCCAAGAAGCCACCTGCAGATCAAGCACCTGGGCTGCTGGGGTCTGGAAGTTAGCTGGACACGTCAGAGACACCAAGAGCTAGACAAGTGGGCAGGCTTCACTGGTCTGTGGATTATGTTTATTTACTTAGTTGGAAAGGTAGCTGTTTCAGTTCAGGACTATGGAGAGGCTGGGCTTGTAGGCGTGAGGAGAGGCAAAGCTACAGTTAGGAAGGAGGAGAAGTGGCGCAGTATCAGAGCTAAATGAGCAGGTTTTCTATTGCATCTTCACACAAATGTTTTCGGCTCCTGTCAGGACAGAGTAATAAAAACAGTGTTGAGGGAGAGAGGAATATGGTGGAATTAGTAGAAAATGGGAAATAAGAATGTGTAAGTATGGGGCCTTCCTGGTGGCGCAGCAGTTAGGTGCTGTGCTGTGGAGCTGTCGGCAGCAGCGATGTGAGTTTGACGCCCGGCCGGGGAGAATCCCACATGGTGCGGCAGACCTCTCCTGCCTCGCCCGCTGCTCCCCTCAGCAGTGTATTTCCATCGATCTGCCTGTTCTGCTCCCCACTCTGTCTCTGGTGAACCCTCTCGCCGCCCACGCCTCTGGCATGTACCCCAGCTTGTATGCATAAATAAATAAATCTTTTTTTTAAAAAAGTGTGTAGGTCTGTGTTCTCCTCGCCATCACTCATGCCTCCTTTGCTGCTATAATCAGAGGAGTGAACAGAAGCCCTAGTTGCCCAGAAGAGTCGATGGTGCTCCCAAGCCCACGTACTCAAGTGTGTAAGAAGAGACTGGTCTGGTGGACCAGCAGGATCCCTGTGAAGAAAGCCATTTCGTACCTTGGGGAGAAGCTTGGACCCTACCAAATCGCAGAAGACCTCTAGAGAACCCCCAGCAATCAGATATGCAAAAAAAAAAAAAAAAATCTACTTGGAGACATGGAAAAATTTGTGAATCAACATAGATGAGCAGACCATGTAATTAATTCCCCAATTTAGGTATTCAGGTAGTTGATTGTGCATAGCTTCAATTTAAGAAAAAAAATGCAAAATAAGCACCCTGTGAGAGAGGAAAGGAAAGGAGATAGAGGATGGAGAGAGAACGAGAAAAAGTTTATCTATCCTTTGTCCCCCGTGGAGGGCCAAAATGAGGATTGCACATTGAATTCTCCAAAAATTTCCTAGAGGGACAGAGTTGCAATGCACAGTAAGCTTCAAAAACAGCAGCAGTGGAAATCAGCTTTCCTCCCTGGACAGGCCTCACCCTTCTCCAGGCCACTCTGTAGGCTGCTCCTCTGGAAGTGGTGCCTATTGGGTTCAGATGGAACTATGTGAAGCAGGAATATTGATAAGGATGCTCAGAGCCCAATGGCCCACCAGAGGAACATGATAAAATACTGTGTCATAAATCTTGACTTAGTTCAAGCAACCTTCTTTCCCCATAATTAAATGGAAAAAATGGAAGCTTTGAATGCCAGGTACAAACAGACTTCAAATATTGTTAGTTGGACGTTCTTGGGCAAGTTAATAAACATCTGAAAAATGGACACAAGGATACCTATGCCTTCTACCTAGAGTTTTGGAGAGCCTCAGATAAGATATACATGAAGTCACTTTTTACATTGTCTTAAATGTAGCAGGTAGCAATGATGTGCCACATATAGGAAACACTCACTGATCTACCCAGCCAAGTGTTTGTCTTACTCTAAAGTCCTCTGACTCTTCCTGCACACAATGGCCATAGTCAAATCTGTGGAGAAATTGATATTTGAGCTGATAGGGAAGTTTTTGGGTAGGTGAGCAGACCAGGCTCCCAGGCATAAGAAAAAGGAAAACTTTTCTCTATGGATGATTTGAACTGAAATAGAAGACAACTGGGAACATAGGTGGATCGGGATCAGACTGGGAATCAGAGGGGAGGCGGGTCCTCACATTTAGAATTTCCCCCTAGGTCCATGAAATCTGGCTCCTATTTCTTTTTCCCTGCTCCTCTGCATCAGCCAGTTAATGTCTAACTCTTTGGTGCAGGTACCTGTGAGGAGGGAGGCCCCAGAGTCTGGGCCTTCCTTCCCTGGAGGAGATAAGGAGTGGCCTGGGCTGCATACCTCCATGCCGTGGCTCTCCAGGGTACACCTCTGTGATCAGGTGCTTATCTCCAGGTGTTCGCCTGAAGGGAGGTTATGAAAAATCAGCACCAATCAGGGCAGTTTCCTTGGAAGCTGAAATTATCTTGCAGGCATCTCGGAGCAGGTGCAGGGCTATTTTGGGCCAGCAATCACTGTGTGCAGAGGAGGGAGCATCTCTTCTCCTCGCAACAAGGCAGCAGCCTAGAGAGAGCCAATTATGGTGAGCTGCTTCCAGCTCCTTATGCTTGTACCGAACGCAGCAGAGCATCCTGGCACAGGCTTCTGCGCCCGACCACTGGTGAGGACTTCTCTCCAGCTGATGAAATGATACAGGCTCAGCTCCCTGGTCTGTGAAAGAGCTCCCCTCACCTACAGGATAAAGTTCACGTCTCTTAGCTTGAAATTCACAGCCTCCTCTTTCTGAATGCACATGAAATCCCTACTCAAAATCCAGATTCTTTGCATGTTCTTTGTCAGCCTAGACCCTCCACTCATGTCAGATGTCTTCGTTTTAACCCGGACACGCCTAATCTGCATCTGAACCTTTTCCCAACCTACTCTCCCTTCCCAATTAAACCTCTTCTACTTGAGTTTTCACTTCTCCACGTTGTCTTTCCTCATCGAAGTGCACTTTCTCCCCTGAGGGCTGTCCCAGTCTCACATAGATCTCTCCCTTTTCTGCCCTGCCACTGTTGGTACCAGAGAAGCCAGTGGTGGATCTGTTGCACTCTTCACTTTGGTAATGATGTCTTCTTACACAGCCCCCCTGAAGAACAGAAAGGGATTCAAGGGCCATCCACTTCTTTGTGACCCCCACAATATCCAGGAATAAAATTTAGGCACTGAATAACTACTAATTCAATTCTTATGTCTCCTAATTCCTAAACCTTCTGTAGAGTCCAGTAGCTTCTCTCACTTGGCCCCTTGAAATAACCTCTGGCCATTCAAATCATCAAGCCAATTACATTCGTAAGTTAATACCCTAGAGTTTAGGAATTCACTGTTTTCTAAAAGCTCTTGGCAGGTTTGTTTTGTATCTACAAATAGTCCATTTATGAGGATGGGGGCCGTGTCACGTATGTACCCTGTCCAGCTAACAAAGAAAGTGGGCAGTCAGTGTGGGCTCTGTTTGCCTGAAGGCTCTCCAGCTGGTGACCGGGTTCCCAAGGAAGGGATTTATTAAAATTTGTGCCCACCATTCTTGTCTTTTAGAAGCCAACAGTATAAAAATATGCCCGAGAGAAAGGGCATACAAACAATTGAAAAGACAAGAACTAGGAGCAGACAGTATCTAAAAATATCAGGGTTATGAAGAGAAAAGGGAGTTTTTCTAGTGTTACACGTTGAAAACTTGTTTAACACAGACACCCTTCCCCCCACACCAGCCCCCTGTTTCTCTCTCTGTGCCATCTCTAATTTTTTCACTTCTTTTCTCTATTTACTCCCTCTTTTCCGATATTTAGACCCTAACCAAGCCAAAACAGAATCCAATGGACAAGCCCCCACATCTGCCCCTGCTCGCTCCTGCCCCTGAAGCTGTGTAGCGTTGTGTCTCTCCTGTCAGGTCGCCCACACGGAAGTAAGTCCCTACCCCTTCCTCTGGTGGCATTTTGTGTCCTGATGCAGCAGTGATGAAGTTACCCCAGATTAGTCATTCTACATGTGGATTCCATCCTTATTAGCGTGTAAATCCCTTGATACAAGAGACTGTGTCTCATACACACACACACACACACACACACACACACACACACACACACACACACTGATAGCGACAGGATACAGTGCTAAAATAGGCCACACAGAGAAAGGCCACACAGACGTAGACAGAGGTGGTCTTTTGCTAAATGAATGCACAGCTCTCATTTGAAACCATGACTCTGTCCAGGGCCTGATATTAATAACCACCTTTTAGTCCCATGTAGCTCCCACCTGTACCACCAGACAATGTATCACACCTTGACTCTCTTTGAATCAGGAATGAAGGAAAGAGACACCTGTACAATTTTGTATCTACAAACTGAATGGATCTCAGCAGAGAACCCTAATATAAAAACAATGGGATAGGTTCACATGTCTGGGTTGGGCAGAAGCTACTTTGCTGAGGCTCTGAAGCAACAAAGCTCTCCCCATTAATTCCCCCGGCTCCACATTGTGCCTAGACCCAGGAGGATCTTTTCAGAAGTTAGAAGGAAAGCAAGTCAAGCATGTCCCTTGCAGCTCACCTTTAACTGTGGCTGATCTATTATGCCTAGGTCCATAATCCTAGATCCATTCTAGGTAGGGTTTTGTTTAAAGAAAGTCTTCCTATAATTAGAAGACTACCCCACTAAGATACACAGAGTTTCCTAGTCACTGCTCCATGGAATAAAATGCCATCGTGCCCACCTTCTCCTCAGGTGCACCCTCGACCACTGTCCCCAAAATGGCTTTAGGCTGCTGACCACAGGGAGTAGAATTTAAACTGGAGACGTGGCTATCAGCTGCCTCGCATCACCTGTGAAATGGTGCAGTCGTGTTTCTTACTGCCCCCACCCCACAGGTTTCAGGGCCCTTCTGTACCACCCCCCCCAAACCCTTCTCATAAATGCTCTTCATTATCAAGAGTGAATAACTGCACATGAGAGTGAATAGGGTTCTTAGAGAGCATCAGACCAATTCCCTGGGCTTCGAAATGAAAAATCCATTATGAATTATAAACAGGCAGAGTGACTTGCCCAGAATCACATTGTTATACAGTGTCTGTGGAGACTCATTCTCTTTGGAGTCTTTGCATACTTAACAAGCTTAAAATATCACCCTGAAAGAAACCAGGGATATCAGAGAATTTTGAGCATCAGTTGCTTCCAGTTAGGGCCATATTTTGTCTGAAGCAGGGAGAGCCTGGGTCTCTGGAAGTTGGATCTAAATGGTTAATTAGCTCCTCTCTGCCTGCCTGCAAAGCCCACATTCAGAAACTTTTTTTCTGGAAAACTTTTGATAGTTTTGACCAAAGGAGAGTGGATTGAACTCCAAGACCAGCATTTAATTCCCATCTTCCCCAATTTGCCTGCCTCAGGCATGTGCTGGGGCCGCTCCATCAGCGGGGCCCAGAGCTGCTGTGGGGCCCAGAGTGCTCTGAGTGGCACAGGCCAGACAGCGTCCTGTGAATGGAATCTGCTCGGGCTGGCACTTTTCTGCCTGCTCACACCCATTCCTGTCTCCCCTCGCCTGCCCACTCTCCCTTACAACATCCCCACCAATCAGGAGCATTGTGTTTTCCAGACCCCATTTCACAGCTATATTGTTTTATACGGCCCCTCCAAAATACCTTGAATAGTCCCTTTTTATCGCTTCCATTTGCTGAAAACTCCAGCTGCTCCCCTGAAACCATCCAAATCTAATTAACCGCATAAGCTGGAGTTAGAGAGAGTGGCTCACTTTCGGGTCCTTAGCATACCCATTCAGGCCTTCTTTCAATATGGCACAAAACCAGGAATTTCTAATAATTGTATCTATGGGCCTGGAAGGGAAAAAAAAGAAAAGAAAAAGAAAGAAAGCTGCTAATAAGTAGGTCTGTGAAAGGAGGGAGATCAGCACCTCGCGTGAACTTGGCAGCCTGGGCCCGAGAAACTTGGAGACAATGCCACGGGGGGATCTGAAAAGCTTAGCCTACTGCCTCAAATCTTGTGAGAACATAGCTCGGCTGTGAATAGAGATGGGAGTCTCAGCTCTAAATTGTCCCAGCTCAGACTCATTGAAATGTCTTCTCACAGAATTAAAAAAGAAGAGGGCCAGGAAAGTTTGCAGAATATCAATGAGGCCATGCTTAGAAGTGGAAGATGGAGAAACTCTGAGGTTTATTCCCAAATGGTGTGGATTAAGACAAAAGTAGCACGTTGGGTCTTTGGCAGGTGGCCCAGATGAGAGGGGGCCTTGCTACTCAGAAGCTACTGGGGATGGAAGCTACCTAGCCACTTGGCGGGGGACCATGCTGGGGCTGTGGGCCTTGGGAAGTCACCAAGCCAATCTTCATTAGCAAATGAAGCAAATGAGAAGAGTGTGGGGTAGGGGGAGGAAGGTAAAGGGCTCCCTACTTCTCTCTTTGCTGCCTCCCCAGAATGGTCTTCCTCTTCATTACAGTTCAGTTCCCTTATTTTGCCAAGGGAGGACAAGTATACATAGGTATCTGGACCCATCTTCCAGACCCATTTCAAACACCAGAATCTCCATAAAGCCTTCTCCACCTCCACCTTAGCCCTCCCTGCACACCCTTTTATCATCCCTGTGCTGCTATAGCCTTTTGAGCCACTCCCACAACTGTCACCCTTACCTCCTGCCACGTGCTTTGGGTATTTTATTCCCTGTTCTAGATGGCTATTTCCAGGGGGTCTGAAACTGCATCATATAATCTGGTATTCCACACAATTCCTTATGTTTAAGAGGTAATTAATATACATGACTTATCCAAGCTGAGCCTGTAATTCAGGTCTGCTACCTCTTAAAATGATTCAAAATTTCACTATACTATGCCTAACGGCTCTTTCCAATGGTTGTTTCGGCTTACTTTGATTATGCGGGGCAGGCTTGGGTATTGGTAACAGAGAAAGAACAAGAGAGTTGCTCTTCTGTGGTAGTGACGTTTGCTGAAGGTGCACAAATTATAACAAGAACTAATTTATACATAAACATATATACGCATGTATGTGTGCCTGTATTATACGTGTGTGTGCACGCAAATGCATGTATCTATCTGTACATATATGGAATGGGAGTGAATGTGATATCACAAGAGAGAAAACAATTTTCCTCTGCAGAAAAGTCATCTCTATTTAAAAAAAAAAAAGAACTGCAGGTTCTTGGTTTTTATAGGCAGCATAGATTAGGCAACACACACTTTAAGAGTAGTGCTTGATATGTGCAAACATGACATGTTTTGTTCATTTTTATTATCAGTGTTGTCGCCAGTTGTTATTCCGGGAGTGGGAAGGGCTGTCTCATGAATAGGAATTCACTCAGAGGGCCTCACCAGTGAGCTTTTATTGAAAAGAACTAAAGCATCGTTCTCTAGTCACACCTTCACTCTCTATGACGGCGATCTGAAACCCAGTTGTAGCCCTGGATGTTAAGAGTGACAGAACTGGAATGGAGTGAATCCCAAGCTTTCTCAGGCCATAGACTCCTCTTCAAATGAAGCTACAGACAGCTTAAAAAGTCAAGGGGCCCCTCTCTGTTTGATCGAGGAGAGCAGAGGCCCATTTTGCCTTCTCCCACTTCTCTTTCCTCGTTGCCCCTCAAGCCCCAACATCCCCAGTGGAGTTCATGGACTTGCTGAGCCTGCTAGATTCAGAGGAATACTGTGCAAAAACTGTGCTTTTGCTCCAGTGTCCCAGCTTTCCAGAGATAGAGCTAGAAATTCTGGGAGCAGGTTCTAATTCTGCCTTTTCTCTAACTGTGAGGTTGTTTGAAATGGTCCATGAGAGTAATCTGAGAATTTTGCCTAAAAATTAGTCATTACAGATACTTCTTTATGTATAAAACCCTGTGTGTCTTGCTCTTCTGGAGCCTGAAGTGCACCAAACACAAGCAGAAGAAGTAAATGTGTAACTTCTTGCTCTTGGTAGACTTTGTTGCTGCTCTTACTATTTAGAGAAAACAAAGGAGATTAGAGATGTTGAGTACTGTGGCCAGTGTCACCTAGAGCTCTTACCTCAGTGCTCTTCCCCCATCTCACTTGGGTGACTCTCGGTGAAGAGAAAACATCTGCCTTTTGGTGGTTGTGGTCATGGGCTCAAGCTAAAAGGCCTGGGTTCAAGTCACAGGCCCACCACCTAGCTTACAATAAGCACTTAGTGTGTTCACTGTTACTGTTACTGTTACTATAGTTAACTTCTAATAGTTTTTCCCAGACTGCGAATGCACGGTCTTTGGGGTACTCACCACATATAAACTGTCCAATTACCCAGTTTAGGGGTGTCACTGGGGCTAGATTACCCATAAACAGACTAACACATACACCCAAACAAAGCAGAGGGCCCAGCTTCAGTAAACTTATTTGTGATCAGAAAACTCTACCAGGAAGGGTGGAGGAAGCATAACTGTGTATCTTAGTGTTTCCCTTTCAAAGGCCTTACAGTTAAACTGTGTGCCCTGGGGGAAGAGAACAGGACAGAGCTGCTTCCCCGGGCCGGCGTCTGAGCCTGGCATCCTGGTTCCCCCAGCCAGGCCTCTCTGGCTCCCTATACCCATTAGCCACAGAGGCCACCACTGTCACACCAGCCTTTCTGGGCTTAGTCCTCCACTGCACCAGGGGCCTCCTTCATGTCTTCCCTCCACATTTGCTCTTCTCCTCATGGCATCCTCCCCAGTATGTGCTGTTGGATCATCCCCAGAAAAAGTTTGTGATGAGGCCAGACTCCAAGACCCCAACAGCCAGGTGCTGCCAGGTGGGGAGGCCACTATGAACGAGCAGAGAGAGAAAGGCACTAATGTAGTTCATCTGAAAGACCCTTCTGTCAGCAAAGACAGTCTGAAATATGTCAGTTGGGTCTCAGCAAACTGAGCTGTGGTTGTCTCTCTACCTCCCTCTGCAGAGTCCTTTTCCTTCCCTTAGTGTCTTTCCCTCCCCGGCCCCTCCCCACCAGCCCTCCTCTAACTCTGCAGTGAAGCAGTTTGCAGCCTTCAGCCCAGGACATACCTCCACCTCGCCAGGGTCTGAGATTGGAACTTGGTCTGTTATTTCCCCACCTTCCCGTGGACTGGTGTGTGTCTCGTTATCAAAAGCTTTGGCTGGGCTGGTATGTGGCGGAGTGCTTATTGATACAGAAGCATTTGTGGCTCCTGATAGATTTCATCTGCTTTATCAGCGTGTTTAGGCACTTCAGAATGGAGCAGAGTTTATATATAAAGGTAGACTGTCAGGCCAAGAACCAGGCCAGAGGGAGAGCAGTTCAAAGACAAAAGCTGGAACTTGCTGGTATCCTTTCAAATCACACAGCATGCTGAGCCCCTGCTTGAGAAGTAAGGAGTAAAATCTGTCGGAATCACCATTACACCTGATTGAGGTGCAGGAAACAACTTACCTAGAAACATGTAAACAAAGAAAGGTGTTCCTGTGCCTAAAAGTTGTTGTTTGTGCTTTGTAACTTTGAAATTTTCAGTTTTGGCTTAAAGGAATCTGACAGCTATGAGGGACTTGAGAGATTTTGTAATCCACCTTCCTCATTTTATGGATGTAAAAACAGTAACTCAGGAAGGGAAAAATGGCTTGACCAAGATACCATGGCAAATAGGTAGCCTCTGTCTTTTAGGAAAATTGCTAAGATTTCACAAACATAAAATGGAATGTTTCCTTTACGTTGATATTGGGGTTCTCAGAAACCAGTTGAATCTGGCATGCCTGAGAACAAAAGGGAACTGTATGTAAAGAATTGCTACCTTCCCATTTTATTATTTTTTTTTGTTATTTTTTAAATTTTTTTATTTATTTTATTTTTTTTTTTAAGATTTTTTTTTTAATACATACAAGCTGGGGTACAGGCCAGAGGCGTGGGGCGGCAAGAGGGTTCACCAGAGACAGAGCAAGGAGCAGAACAGGCAGATCAGAAATACACTGCTGAGGGGAGCAGCGGGCGAGGCAGGAGAGGTCTGCTGCGCCATGTGGGATTCTCCCCAGCCAGGTGTCGAACTCGTGTTGCTGTTGCCGACAGCTGCACAGCGCAGCACTTAACCACTGCGCCACCGGGGAGGCCCTTTTTTTTTTTAAAGATTTATTTATTTATACATACAAGCTGGGGCACAGGTCAGAGAAGCGGGGGGCCGAGAGGGTTCACCAGAGACAGAGTGGGGAGCAGAACAGGCAGATGGACAGAAATACACTCCTGAGGGGAGCAGCGGGCGAGGCAGGAGGGGTCTGCTGCGCCATGTGGGAATCTTCCTGGCCAGGCGTCGAACTCGCGTCGCCGCTGCCGACAGCTCCACAGCACAGCGCTCAACCACTGTGCCACCAGGGAGGCCCCACCTTCCCATTTTAAATGGCAGACTGACCAATGAGCAAGCATGCTGGAACAGCATATTAACCTGTGACCATCATGTGAACATCAAGTGACCCTATGACCTTGAAAAGGTCACTCACCCAGTGGTGTTCTGGAACTAGCTTACACTAAGCCAATTGTGCACATCTCTCCTCAGCTCCACCTTCAATAATTTCATGTTGGTAGTTTGAAATTGGCTATGACGGAAGTATTTATGCCCTGGGAATCAGCAAGTGCTACAGATCAGAGGTTCTTGTTATTGTAGAGCAGACTCACCAGCTCAGTCCCTTCCCAGGGACTCTACTTACTCAGCTATCAGAGGTTATCTTGGCTTAACTTACTTCTGGCTACCTCGTTGAGAGATTGTAATCACAGCAAAGTGGCAGCTCATTATCTAGAAAAAGAGACACTGAAGGCTTAATGCTATTTTTGATTAATCAAAGGCAAATCTTAACCTCATTGAATTACGCCTTGGATCTGGGAGGTTGTGATCTTTCATATCCCCTTGTAGTCCTGTGCAGTCATTCCTCATCACTACTACAGGGACAGAGGAGGTCAGGGACAATAGATACACCGTGCAAGCAGATTTAACTGAGAGGGCTAGAAGGATACTCTCATACTATCCCTATACCTGAATAAAGGGCATTGAAGACTTTGTAGGTCTTATTTATGAGCAGTGCTGAGCAAGGCCCCCAAAGGAGGCCCCCAATTATACCTATGCTTGTACTGGTTTTACATTTCCTTTGACTGTATACTTTGATTTGCTGCTGTTGACTTTCATGATACAAGAAAATATAGAACCATAGTTGAGGCTGAGCATGTGGGAGGGAAGAGAAAATACCGAAAATAGCAACCATATCCTTGCATATCAAGAGTTAAAAACAAAAGCAAAAAACAATGCTTGGTACCTTAGATTTATTATTAGTTTTTCCCTGGATCTAAGGGGCTGAGATGCAGATGGAGTTGATGATTGTTACCTCCATGGCAAGATTTACGAAAGGACCCATACATATTTCTTGTCACATTAAGAGAATGACTTTGTGGTATCGTTTCCCTTGTTAAGCATTTGGGAAGTTGGTTTTAGTATCTCCATTTAACAATCCATGAAACTGCATAAATATCAAACCCAGAAGAGTTTTGGGCTTCCTGTGTCCAGGTCACGGAGGAAAGGCCACGTATTCAAGGGAGAGAGATAAAGAGCAAGTGGAGGGACTTAGACAAATCTCAGCTTCCTCATAATTTTGCTTTGCTTTGACTTGGCTCCTTGCTGCTCTCACACTAATGAGAAATTGATCCTATTGGACATTTAAGTTTTTCAAATAGTGTTAATAGTTAATTAAGACCAAAGATTTTAATCATCAACTAAAATTAATCTTTGGTAAAACTCAACAGCTTAGTTGTTAGGTTATTGTAATAAGGGCTCCTGAGCTGAATGACCTATCCCCTGGGAAAGGCTAGGATTCTCTGGTAGGTTAAAGTAATTCTCCTGAATGGGAAAACATAGGGAAAAAAAGTAATACCATCGCTGCTTATGTTTCCCTCTTGCATTTCCTTTTTTGCAAATACCGAAGATGGAATTAGACTTGACTGCCTAGAGCAGAAAGTTGGGGGCAATTCAGTCTCTGGTGGAGAAGAGTTTCTCTTCTGGTATTATTCTGCCTATCTTCTTTGGGGCTAAACAATAAGAGTACTTGTTCTCTTGTTTATCTTTGGAAGTCATTTTTCAGTCTTGTTCAAATATATGATTTAATGTGATGCCCAATCCAGGTGCATTTGCATTTAAAGGAAGTAATAAGGAAAGGGAAAGCCTTAATCCAAAAAAATAGCATACATTTAATGGTAAAATCTCATTAAAGAATCTAAGGAAGGAATTTTATATATGAATACATATATGATTGATTGGCTAAAAGATACTCATGGTTATGTTACCCAGTGGAAGATAAGCTAAAATTAATTTTATACACACACACGCACACACACACACACACACACACACACACACACACAAATGTAACAATATCATATGTAAACAATAATGCTAGGAACATTGTTCTGTGCATTGATGATAATACTTTCATTTATTGTCTTTTAACATTAGATGTGAATATGTATGTGCATAAAATGTTTTATATGTTTTGTATATGAACTTGCTCCAGTATTTTGTATTTTCCTTATTAAACACCCTACAATACACCAGGTACAGTGATAAACTCTGAGATATAATGGGAAGCCAGGAAATCGTGGTGACTCTTTGTGAAGTTCATAGTCTAGGTCATACCTCCTCTAAAAGATTTAGCCAGAATCATATCTAAGACTCCTGGTAACAAGTCAAAAATTCTTTTTCCCAGGGAAGTTATAAGAAATGGCAAAACATCTATTGGCAGATATTTCTCCCAGGGGCACCCTGATCATATCAATCCTTGGTGAAACTCTGTAGACTTAGAACTGTTGAGGCTCCTAGGCAAAGTCATCTTCCATGACCAGCATTTAGGAGGTGAATTGATGTTTTAACCATTTTTTCTTGCCTATTCTTAATACAGATTTTTCTTCATCAGAAGGGACTCTGCTAGGAAACACACGGGGGTAGTAGCAATGGGGTTACTGATTCACAGAAAGGAATTTAGAGGTTAAACACATGGGAGAAACCAAGAATCCTGAGTGTTTCACCCCTATTATAACCACTCCCCAAGGACCCTATTTCCTTTTCCCTTGGGATCCCTCAGAAATCCCAGGGAGAATTGGCTCCCAGGAAAGATTAAAGCAAGCCCAAGGAATAAGAAGCTGCTGAGGGAGTGAATCCAGGCAACTCTATCATCTGCTCCGTGGGAGAGGAGGCTGGTGCGCTCAGAGGCCTGTTTTTCCCTTAACAGATGCAAGAAAAGAGCCGGAAAAGGTCAGAGATAAATGCAGCCCTCACTTTGTTCTGCATATTCAAAAGAACTTCTCTAAAGAAAGACCCAAAATATATGTGTGTTCACTCAACCTTTTCCTGTCAGGCAGAGGGTTCCAGATATGGAAATGACAGGGTAACCACTGATGAAATTTGTGCAGGTCTGTGCAGTAGCAGGGCTTATGAGCAGAGCCCCCCAAAGAGTGCACTTTACGTAGGATCATCAATGTGGCTGGGGAAAGGGAAGCTTGGAAACAGCATATTATCTTGAGAAATCACTCCCAGAAGGGAGCAAAAAGTTCACAGGGAGAATGCCAGGGAGGAGGAGAGAGAGAGAGAGAGAGACTGGAACACTGTCATCAGAAGCGGCTGAAATTGGAAACAGTCCAAGACCTCATCATGGCTGACATCCCTGCGCATAATCAGAAATTCCTTTCAATTATGTGGGAAAAGTCTCTTTGCATTGTCAGCCCATATGCCCCCATGAAGAAATAGCATGAAATGAGTCTCAGGAAAATGTCAGCGTGGGAGTGAGATCTAGTTTCCAATGGCTGAGTTGGTGAGAGACAGACTAGAGAGATGGGGCTGAGGGAATGATCTGCTGCCCCAAAGCAAGACAACACCTCCCCACATGGAAAGGGGTTCTGTACCCTAGTTGGCCTTGTGGACATCTGTTTTCTCAATAGATAATCCTATACCCTTGAAATGTCTCCTTTACCCCAGTTTTTACAATAGGACCCAACTTACCTTATCAACCATAGTTCCTACTATGCCTTTCTGTTCACAAAACTGGATGATTTACCATTCTCAACATACCTAGGTCTTTCAAACTTCTTACATCACGTGATTCTTCTACCTAGGATCCCATCTACCTTTTGTCCATCTCTTCAACACTTATCATATGTCAAAGACTATTTAAAATCCACCACCCCAATATGATGTTCAACTACAATTAGTAGACCCCATCCTGTGACTTTTCGCACCCATAAATACCTTGCCCCACATTAAATTAGTCTCAACCAGTAAGATTAATTTTTTAAAAAGTAACTAATATTTTAGTGCTAACACCATGCTAAACTAGTTTAATTTTACATGCTCTATTGAGTGAATAAATTATGACACTATTTAATTTTTTTACAGAGAAATAAATGGGAGCTTAGCTAAATAAAATTGCTTATTTATAATTGCACATGAGTAGAACCTAGATACAAACCGTAGTTCTTCTGACTTGAGGTGTTATTCTCTTTACCCCTGTTCCTTTTTACTTCCTTTAATACTTGTTTGCTTACTATATATCCACGGAAGAGGAATTGATGAATGCTCGTTTTGCAGATTTAGCCCAGAAAAGATGTTCAAAAAGCCGGTTGTAAATGATTGGTACCTTTGTGTCTGACCACTTTCTTTACTCAGTGCATATATTCCAAATACTAAACTCCCCACTATTTACAAGTAATGAATGAGTGAGTGTGAATACTGAAATGAAGTTTTCAAAAGTATATGGAATAGGGTATCAGGTACAGAGTTAACAAATATTCTTGTAAACAATTGAAAATGAAGGGTATTACCTTCTTAGTTAAGACCTTAATTGGCAACTAGAGATTCTAAAATTAAATGTTATGCTGAGCCATTAGCTTCTTCTACCAGATAACAAAATTTCTGCATTACAGTCCTAGAATCGTAGCTTGCTAGACCTGTCCCTGATTCCAAGAGCATTGATTGCAACTGCTTTTTGTTGTAGGTGGGAAACCTAAGTGTAGCCTGAGGGATGGCCTTGTTCTTGGTCATTATTGTAAGAGCTGCATGGTTTCGTTTTTTAAAAAATTTGTTTATTATGCATACAAGACCTGGGGTCTAGGCCAAAGGTGTGGGGTGGTGAGAGGATTCACCAGAGACAGAGCAGAGAGCAGAACAGGAGGATCAATTGAAGTACACTGCTGAGGAGAGCAGTGGGCGAGGCAGGAGAGGTCTGCAGCGCCTTGTGGGAATCTCCCTGGCCCGTGATTGAACTTGTGCTGCAGTGGCTGTGGAGAATTTCATAGGCTGAGACTTAACCTGTTGTGCCACCAGGTAGGCCCAAGATTTGTGGTTTCTGTGAAGACTAGAAAAGACCAACCCACAAAAGAGACTTGGAATACTAGTAGAGGCTAATGCTTCTCAAACTTTTGTATGCATACAAGTCACTTTGAGGTCTTATGAACATGCAAATTCTGATTCAGAAAGTCCAGAGTGGGGCCTGCATTTCTAACAGGCTTCCAGGTGATATCCTTGTTAATATTCCATGGGCAGATTATACCTTAGGTAGCCAGGATCTAATCTAGATCAGCACTGTCCAATAGAAATATAATGGAAACCACCTATCTCATTTTAAATTTCCTAATACCCACATTTTTTAAAGTAAAACTAATAATATTTATTGAATCTAATGTGTATACAATATTATTTCAATATATAATCAATGGAAAATATAATTCTCCAGTTTATTTTATACTAGGTCTTTGAAATTCAGAAAGTTGTCTAAATTTACAATACAACTTGTACATGTTACATTTCAGATGTTCAATAGCACGTGTGTCTCTTGGCTACCAAATTAGAACAGTTTCGTACCACTGGTGTCCCGTGCACACTGTGTTGTGGAGTCTGTTTCATTTTATGGTCTTGAAACAATGAAACCCTCTTCCCTAAGAATAGGGCTCTTTCTGTGTGTGCCCGATGACATCCTGCCCAGGTCTGGGCACATACATATACAGTACATGAATGTTTTTTAATCGATTTCTTCTTGCCTTGACCACTTTTGGATATAAAAGAGATTTTTCTATCATCTTCACATATTTATAATAATATTCACAAATAAAATATTTATATTCACGTATTTTTATTATTCCATCATCTTCACATATTTATATTATTTGACTCTGGATCTTGCATTGGGTGTGATTTTAGATGAGATGACTTTCAAACTTCTTTCTTCTACCAACAGTCTATGATTTTATCCATTTAACACTAGTTATGATATCATCTAAGATACCTTCTCAGCTTCCTCTTTTTCTTCATCACAAACAGTTCTGTGTCCTCTCTTATTTTCCATTTTGAAAGCTCACTCATCACCTTTGTGCTCCCTCTGGAGCCAGTATCAGGCTATCCTCAGATTTAGAGACATAAATGGAACTCTGGAGTCCAACAGAGAATAATTGGGGGAACTATATCAGATGCTCCTATTTGCCCATGCCCTCAGAATTCAGTCTTGTGCTTATATATGGCCCCAAGACAAATGACCACGGTCAAGGTATTAAGTGTCTGAGGGAGAGCAGAGTGTAGTGGTTAAGTGCACACTCTAGGGTCAAAGAGCAATGGCATCAAATCTCAGTTCAGCATGGGAGCACATGTAAATTCTCCAAACTTCAGGGTCTCCTAATACCCATGAGGTTAAATGACATAACCCAAGTAAAGGACTTAAGACAGTGGCCCCATATATTAATGTTCAGTAAGTGGCAAGTCACTATTAAAGCTGGTGTTTTGCGAGGCAGCGACCCAGTATTTCCTGGCTCAGTCAGAAGAAATGCTGCGGCTGAAAAGGACCAGGCACATCTTGGGCTGTGCCTAACTTAGAGCAAAACTATTTCTATTGCTACTTCACATTAAGCATTGATCACTGTACTCTCAAGACTTTCAGATTTCAGTCCTCTTACAATCCTATTGCTGGCTTCCTTCTCATCAGCTCAGAGCCCAGCACTCACTGGCCACCTCCACCTGCCTCTTTAGTACTTTTCAAAGTCCAGGTCATCTCAGAGAGCCCCACAAAGAAGTATCCTGGGTGAGGACCTTGTCTTTCTGCTGCCCAAAGTCACCCTAGTGCATTTTGCAAATAAACAAGTTCTCCCCTGGAAGAAAGAACAAATAGTTCATAATTGGCAATCTGCATAATGAGTGGTGCATCTATGCAAATATAACATTTGGAATAATCTATTAATATCTCAACTGTGATGTCTGTGGGCCACCACTTCCCATGCTAAAGAGCCAGAGCCAAATATTTTCTGACTCCTCTTGAGGTGAGAAGAGAGATTGACAAGCTGCTGTCTTCTTGGGGTTCCAATTAGAAATCTAGAGACCACCAGAGACAGAAGGAATCTCAAACTGTTTAATCTCTACTCCCCCCTCCGATTACTCACATTAAGGATGGGGAGTCAGAAGTTCACAGAGGCATGGAGGCTCCCAGGGTTCTCTGCTGGTAAAGGCAGAACCAAGGTCACAGCCAGTTGCAGACTGCTAGCCTCAGTCCTCCCTGAGATGCCAGCTCTTTACTTCTGCTAATCAGTTCGTGGCTGCTATGAGTGACACCTTTCCATGTGGAATTATCTTTAGCTGTCCCTGCCCTGCCTTCCCTCTCTTTCAATTGAACTTCTCTTGCTGATCCGGACTTCTAACCTAGAGAACCAAATTTTAGGACAGCAAGCAGGGAGCGTGGAGGGAGTCACGCCAAAAGATCTGGTCCCAAACAAGGTGCTCATTTCTGAGGTAATGTAAAATGCAACCCCTGGGTTGGGCTGAGCCTCTTTGCTCTGAAAGAAGAAAGACTTGAAACACATACACACATGTGCGCATAAATAAATAAAACCTCAGATTTGCAAAAGTAATGCTACTGATCCACGAGTATTGGTGGGGCAGTAGGGGGTGGGGAGTGCAGGACAGGCTCTGTGAGAAAACTCTGACCGCATTTTCCCAATCCCTTCACTTTTATCTCCTGTTCTCTATTCAATCTTGTAGCCTTGCCACTCCATCATGCTCCT
The DNA here is from genome assembly GCA_004024925.1 of Scalopus aquaticus. Taxonomy (NCBI): domain Eukaryota; kingdom Metazoa; phylum Chordata; class Mammalia; order Eulipotyphla; family Talpidae; genus Scalopus; species Scalopus aquaticus. Next base: position 39,861 of record PVIJ01010571.1, read on the forward strand.
CTCCTTTCACAGAGGCAGAGTAGTTCCTTCTGGCACCCAAATGTCAAACAAGCAGCAGAGCATATCAGCATACCTGCTGGCAAGGGCAGGGTGGAAAACAGTGGCCTGGGACAGCAATCAGTCTCGGTCAAGCAATTGACCATTGCCCCCCTTGGGAGAACAGCAGTGTGGGGCTGGGAGGTTTGCTCTGCCTCTGGCATGAACACTAACAAGCTGTAGATTCTTGATCTTTCTTTAAGGTGCAAGGCAAATAGCTCCTCCTCTCTGAAGCTTATTTTGGACTTGACCTGACTTTGCAGATTTAATTAACATCTCCTCCTCCTGCTCCAGTTTTTGCACAGAACCTTTTTACTTTGTAGAATTTTTATTTCGCTGAGCTGTTTACATGTCTCCCTTCCAGGCTAGATTGTGAATCTCTTTGTCTTCAGAAGTCCTGAGCACCTTGCACAGTGTCACAAGTAAATGCTCAGCAAGTGTTTGACAATTGATGGAATGAGTAAACTAAGTCATAAAAACCTTCCTAGACTTCAATTCCTGCATCAGGAAAATGAGGTAGTTGGACTTTCTCAACTTAATCCTAAGACTCTATGGTATTATTGAACACCTGCTGTGTGGTGAAACCTGCTAGGAGTCCCTAAGAATCAAGAGAAGTGGGAAACCTGCCCCTTGGCCTCAGGAATCTAGTTGGAAAGACAAACATGTTCAGTAACAACAAACTATTCCAGGCTAAACTGGAGAGTCAGAGAAAAAAGCGACCTCAGGTGGTGCGCTCAAAGATAGCACTGGCTAGGCAGACACAAAGTGGCAGGACCCCAAGAGGAAATGACTCGTGAGTGACAGCTTGGCTTTGGGCCTAGGTGTCTAAGCCAGTTATCTGCAGGGAATGGCAACCTCAGGAGCTGTTGACCCTGATTTCTGACTGTCGATTTATGATTGACAACTAGATTTTAGTCTTTTCTCTTGCTTCCACCTTTAGCGTCTCACTATCTATCCCCTTCTTCCTAAAAACAGGTTCTCATGTGTCTGAGTTAATGAAACATTTTGTCACCAATGCTGTCCTTTCAGATGTCCCTTTCCCTCCTAACCCCTTTTGTATGTGCCTTCCACCCCTACCTCCACTGTTCATATTGTTTTGCAACCTGATTCCTTCCACAATGTGCCGATGCTGCTTTCTGAAGACCAACATGTGTTATTACCAAAACTCAGACTGTTTCTTATTTCTTGACCTCTGACACTGTTTGATCTATAGGCCACCAGCTATCTTTCCTAAAATGTCTCCTCTGGTTCCTGTGGTCCACTCTGCAGTACCATCATCACAAGCCTTGCTCTCTGTCTTTTTTATTGTCTTCTCTTCCCCTCTCCTAAACATTGGTATTCCCCTAACCTGCCTGAGGATCCCTCCCCTCAGACCCTTGATCTTTTCACCTAAGATTGGCATCTACCCATATGACTCTAAGTCCCTGTTGCTGAGCCCAACTCTAGGCCAGGCTTTGGGCACTGGCTTCCAACTGCCAAACTCTGTCTGGAGTCCTAGCATCACTTCAAAAACAAGGCCTAAGAACCTAGCCCTTCCTATTTGCTCTTAACCTAGTTCTTCTCTCCTCATTTCTCCCTTCCCCAGATACACTCATCCCAAATTTTAAGCCTATGTATTTCCCCTCCTCACTATCAGATTCGCCCTCTTTCCTTTTCAGTTGCACCTCCCCGCCCCCCCCACCCCATTTGTTTGGCTATACTCTCCGTTTTTGCTACTGTCCTAACACTCTCACTTCAGGTCATCCAGATCCGCCAGATGCATCTTTTCAATGCTTCAGCTACTATTCTTCTCTGGCTAACAGCTTTCCGTGATTCTCTTTTACCTACTGAACTTAAACCCTTGATCTGGACATCTAAGCCTCTGCCTTGGTGGCCCCATCTTCTGGCTGTGCCTCCCCCTACTTGCCACTCAACCTTCCAATTACTGGGGTCTTGATTTTTTCCCCAAAGTCATCACACTTATTCTCATCTCTGTGACTTTTTCAAGCTCCTTGCCCTGAAAGATCCTTTCTACAACAATTACGATAACAATTTACACATCTTCAAAATTCCTGTAAGATTGTCATTTCCTTCTTGAACCCAGAGACTACTGCAATTTTAATATCTGTTTCTCCCCAAGGTGCTTAGATATTTTACTTTGAATTTACACTTATTTATCTGTGGGCTCCCAACTAGTAAGCTCCTAAAGCTAGGGGGCAAGTCCTATTTGCTTCTGTATTCTATGGGCTCCCATTAACAATTGAATTGAACTGAATTACTGGTAAACGGGTAGGCCTGAAGATGGTTCCCTTTATTTTTCATCTCCAAAGTAAAATCTTTGGAGAGCTATTTTTTGAGAAGAATCTGAGCTACAGTAACATTTAGAATTGAACTTGAATGACCATATCCCCTTCTCTAGTGAAAACTGACTTCAAAAGCTTTTGGAAGTAGTTTCTCCTTTAAAACTCTGAGGAAACATGGTAGAAGCAGGTGATTCAGTAGAGGGTGTCTGGGCTTGGGCATTAATCATCCTGAATTCTAATTTTTCCTTGCATATGTAGTCACATTAATAGACTGATTTTTTTTTTCTTAATGCTCTGTGAGAGGTAAAAAATAAGATTATGGAACAGTTCCTACTCTCAAGTGAGAAGAGAAGCCTTGTCTGTTTTATTCACCAGGGTATCCATAGAGCCTGGAAAACTAAATGTGCAACACGTTTTTATTGAATTAATCAGAGCTAATTAAATTAAAATCCAAGGTAGTAAATGATCAAATAAAAACCAAGATAGAATTCCCCATCCTGCCTCACTCCTATCTGGAGTCTGACAAAGTGCCTGGAGCAACCCAGATGAACATGGTAGAGAGGGAACAAGTATCGGTGCCATGGAATACAAACCTGGTACAGGATCTGCTCTTCAGTGTCCTTGACAAAATGTCCTTCAGGTGCTACTTAAATTCCTTCAATATCGTTGCTGACATCTACATTGTTGGACAGCTCACCATGTTAAAAAGATAATTCCTATATTGAGCCAAAAGCTGGCTTCTTATAAATTCCACCCACTGGGCCTAATTCTGACTCCAAAGTAACATAATGAAAATCTGTTTTCTTTTCTTTGGAATGGCCTTTCCCTTGTGTGAAGACAGCTATCAAAATCTCCACCATGAGTTGTTCTTTATATTAACTGCTCTTGTCCCCATTCCCTCGACCATTCTTCCTATGACCTGGTGATAGAGCAACTCTTCATAATCATTACCCTCTTCTGAATGTGCTGCAACTATCAATTGATCCAGTAAAATTTGATTCCCAGACTTAAATGAAATACCTTGTTTATGCTCTGATCAAATTCTTGCTCTCTATACTCTGAACCCCATGCACCTCTTAATAAGACCTAGAAACATACCGAATTTTATGGAAGATTCATCATTATTTGCTCACACAAAGAATGTAATTGTTACACTTTCATGACTATTTTAGATAAAATCATCCCCACCATGCCTCCCATCCTCTCATTTCATAGTTATCACAGAACTTGACCATGACAAAAAAAAAAAAAAAAACAAAACAAAACCAAAAAAACCAAAAGCAATGTCATGCATGTGCTGTATTTTAAGCATGTGCTCTATTTTATGGGTGGACTTGCGGGAGAAATATAGTAGGTAAAATAAGGGGCCCTCTAGCTAAGGAATAACATGTAAATATTCATTTCCCATCTCACCTTGCCAAATGGCACTGTAATATCCATCTCTCTTTTCTCACCAGAGTACTCTGAGGCTCAAATGAGACAGATTTGAAAAGTTGAGTCATGCTTGAACTCCAGTGCTTACAACTATCTCCCAGTGGCTGCCACAACTCTCTTGGGGTCTCTCTGGTATGGTGGGGGGGGGGGGCGGTGAGCAGATTTGTTTATAGCATGATACATTGGAAAGAACAAAAGGCTAGATCCCAAGATATGTAAGACCAGCTCTTACTAACTCTGTGGTCATGGAAAACCATTTAATCTTAAGGAAATTGTCAATGTCCTCCAGTCAAAGACCACCAAGAAAACACCTGTACTTAACCAGGTTGTGCTTATGACTTTGCAGCAAGGCCCAGTGTGTACCTTGGGGAACCATATGCCATCTCAGTAATGAAGTGTTAGTTAAAAAGAACCTATTATAGGTTTTGAGGCCCGGTTAGGTGATTTGGGAGAAAGTTTAAGGAAATAAAGGTTTGCTCTACAGTGGGTGCTATTAGAAAACAGAGAGAAGTCTTATGATTGGGCATCTTAATAAATCTTATCTATAGTGAAAACAGTGATATATCTATAACTGCTAAAGAAGTACTAGTCACTTATTTTACCCAAGAGAGGGAGTGTTTTGTATTTTTGGGCTAGAATAGTGGCCTTGTTTTAATCTATGTTTGGACAAAATTATAAAGTAGTCTTGCTTTGTCTCATTTTGTCATGATCTCAAAGTAATCTTTTCTATAACTGGTACTGTTTTTATGGAGAAAAACATGACGTTTGCTGTGGGTATCAGGCCTACTTTCAGATGTCAGCAAATACTCTGTTTTCTTTCTCAAAATTTATTTATTGTCTTTCTTGAGTCTCAGTTACCTTATCTATAAAACATAAATAACAACTTTAAGAATCGTGGTCAGGAATCTAAACTAGCACTATTTAAGAAAATGCTTTGTTAGCACTATTGTTGTTTGATCAATATGGAGTTGCCTTGCCCAACTCTGGTCTGTGGAACCTATAGATTTTTTGAGTTTTCCTGAACCCTGTTGGGGCTCCTTTCAGAAGAAAAATTTGGTCTATAGCTTCATGGATTGAGAGTTCTCTGAGGAAGCTGCTCTTGAACACTTATGCTATGAATTAACTCCTCCACCAGCTGGAGCTGAGCTCTGTAGAAGAAGCTGAGCTCTATAGAAAGGCAGAAGCCAGCAAGCCTGAGTCCATCTTCCCATGTCATGTGGTTGGATGTGATTCTTGTCATGTATTTTTTAATAATCATACTCTTCAAATCGAAACATCATTGACTATTAGATTTGGATGGCATTAGGCATTTTATTTGACCAACCCTCTTATTTTGTAGTTGAGAAAATTAAGGATTAGGAAAGAATAAACCTCCCAAATTTAGTTTCCTGTGTTTCTTGACCAGGTCACCCTAAACTGCATATGAAACAAAGACAGAGCACTGGCTCTCATGAATTCCCTTTGCTTTTAGGCCCTAGTTTTGGTCCTAAGCCAAGTGAAGGCTTCAACACTTGAATCAATATTTTGTTTTTTCTTCTTCATATTATCTTGGGGAAAGTTCTTAGAGTTTCAATAATAGAGACTGTAAGCTCATATAGTACAAGGGACAGATTGACTAGAGATAAACTTGTCATTTCAATTCAATTCAAGTAACATTTGAGAGAAACACTTGTGCTAGATGCTGTTGATAATGAAAAGAGTTAAACACATGCTCTACATTCAGAGGGCTTGTACTTTATTGGAAAGATAATAATACATGGAAGTATGTATTGGGTAGTAAGGGGCTAGGGACATTGGAATTTCATTCTATCTGAAAACATAGGGGAAGACTTTATGCAAAATAAGCATTTTTGGGTGTCAAGATGGCTGAGTGATCTAAGGTGACAGACTCAAAATAAGCGTTTATGCTGGTTTTAGACATAGGACTGTTCTGAAATCACAAAGCTGCCATAGTATGTCCCCCAGATTCTACAGTAGTACTTAACTCTCTCTACTTGACTTTTGATACCTGCAAAGTAAATGATTACCTACTCTGCATTATAAGAAAGAACTATATGGTCAGAGTAAGTTTCATTTATGTGTTATGTCTCTGCAACATTTGTATTTTAGGACTAGTCTGTGTCAAGGGACATATAAGATCCTAAAACACTTGGTAGGCGCTTATTAAAAACTTCTAATTGATTAAATACCATGTCTCTTCATACTTCATGTTGTCCTTTTGAAAATAGCTAATGGATATCTACTGTGTTATGATCATCACAGTTTTACATAATGAACAACAGAGGAAGAGTTCAGTTTAGAACTGCAAATAGCCATTGAAGTTATCTAGTTCAGTGATGGCAGATGGTATTAATCTCAAGAAAAATCTCTGTTTGAAAATGACTGTTTCAAATGCAGGTTGAGAAGGATTCAGAGTCTAGTTTGGTAGGAAAGATTGCTATGAATTATTAGTAATGTGTGCAGTGGGCATAGTCTACCTGACTTCGTCTGTCTACACATTTCCTTCCATGATGTACTCCAGGCCTATGTTTGAAAGAAAAGCTACTGAAAAGTAGAGAGAGAAAGTAACTCATCCAAGATTACGTTATGGGTTAGTGAGGAAAATGAAACCTGACCCAGATGTTTGAAGGAAAGTAAGAGAGAAGGAGAGGGACAAGGACAGGGACAAGGAAATGTAATACCCACCATAATCCATTATACCCCTTCCACCCTTGCTACCACCCTCTACCTCACACCTCTGGTAACCTCAGTTTTGCTATCAAATGTCCATTAGTTTATTTTGTTTTGTCTGTTGATCCACTTTATTTCCTTCCATTGCACATGTATATGAAATTACTGAATATTTGTCTTTATCTAATTTCACCTCACAGAATCCACTTCAGTTCCTCCATTTTGTGTCAAATGGCAAATATTCTTTTTCTTATAGCTGAGAAATTGTATATGCCATCTTCTTTGTTCAATCATCTATCAGAGGGAACTTCAGTTGCTTTCATTTCTTAGCAGTTACAAGTAATGCAACAAACATCGTGGTGCATGCAACTGTGAGTTGGCGATTTCATATTCTTTAGATACATACTCAGAAATGGGATTGCTGAATCATATGGTAGTACTATTTTTAATTTTTTGAAGATGGTTTATACCACTTTCCAAAATGACCGCACCAATTTACATTACTAGCAGAGGCATGTATGGGTTCCTCTTTCTCTACGTCCTCACCAACATTTGTTGTTAGCAGTCTTTTTTTTATATAAGTCACCTCAAGGTGTGAAATAATATCTCATTGTGATTTTGACTTTCATTTCCCTCATAAGAAGTAATGATGGGGGCCTTCCTGGTGGCGCAGCGGTTGAGCGCTGCGCTGTGGAGCTGTCCGCAGCGCACGATGCGAGTTTGACGCCCAGCAGAGGAGAATCCCACATGGTGCGGTAGACCTCTCCTGCCTCGCCCGCTGCTCTCCTCAGCAGTGTATTTCTGATCTGCCTGTTCTGCTCCCCACTCTGTCTCTGGTGAACCCTCTCGCCACCCCACGCCTCTGGCCTATACCCCAGCTTGTATAAATAAATAAATCTTTAAAAAAAAAAAGAAGTGATGATGAACATCTTTTCATGTATCTATTTGCCATGTAGTATAGCTTCATTGAAAAAGTGTCCAGATCTTGTTTGATTTTTTGTTGTTGTTGCTGTTGTTGTTAAATTGGATGAGTTCTTTATAAACCTTGACTATTAACCCCCTATTAGATGTGGGATATGTAGATATCTTCTCCCATTCAGGACATTGTCTTTTCAATTGCCAGTATTTTCTTTCGCTATACAAAAGCTTTTCAATTTAATGTAGTCTTAGTTATTCATTTTGCTTTTATTTCCCTTGTCACCTAGAAACATCTATCATTAACATCATGGACCATATCACCTAAGCTTTCTTCTCTTTCTTCTATTTATGCTTTTGGGTATTAAATTTAAGGTTTTTTTTAAATAAATCTTTTTTTTAAGATTTATTTATTTATGTAATAAATCATTTTTTTTAAAGATTTATTTATTTATGCATACAAGCCGGGGTACAGGCCAGAGGTGTGGGGCGGCGAGAGGGCTCACCAGAGACAAAGCGGGGAGCAGAACAGGCAGATCGACAGAAACACACCGATGATGGGAGCAGCAGGCGAGGCAGGAGAGGTCTGCCACGCCATGTGGGAATCTCCCCTGCTGGGCGTCAAAGTCGCCACTGCCGACAGCTCCACAGCGCAGCGCCTAACCGATGTGCCACCAGGGAGGCCCTAAATTTAACTTTTTAATCCATTTTTAATTTATCTTTGTGTGTGGACTTAAAGAATGATTCAATCTCATTTTTTTAGTCACTTACATTCAACTGTCCAGTTTTTCTCTTTAACCTTTAGTTAAAGAGATTTTCCTTTCTCCGTTATTATATGTTTGGGACTCCTTTATCTTAAATTGGGTGTTGCTATATGTTTGGCTTTACTTCTAACCACTCAATTCTGTTCCATTGATCTGTATATCTATTTCCGTTCCAATAGCATATGTTATAATTACTGTTGCTTCAAAATATAGTCAAAGTTGGGTAACATGATGCCTCCATTTTTCTTCATTTCCTCAAAATTGCTTTAGCTTTAAGGGGTTCTTTGTGTTTCCACATGAAATTTAGTATTTTTTCCTTCTATTTCACTGAAAAATGTCATTGGAATTTTGATAGGAATTGCAATAATCTGTATACTGCTTTTGGTAGAGTGTTCATTTTGACTATAATAATTTTCCCCATCCATAAACATGGAATATCTTTTATCTCTTTGTGTCTTGTTCTTTATCTTTTAACTCTGTTTTATGAGGTTTTTTGTTTGTTTGTTTTTTGTTTTTTGTATAGATCTTTCATCTCCTTTGTTGAATTTATTCCTAAGTATTTAATTCTTTTTTATGCTGTTGTAGATGGGATTATTTTCTTTGTTTCTCTTTCTTCTCATTTGTTATTTGTGTATAGGAGTGCAAGGGATTTTTATGTATTAATTTTGTAACCTACTACTTTACTATGTTCATTGTTTCAATAGTTTTTCAGTGTAGTCTTTAGAGTCATATATATATATACATGTATATGTATATACATATGTATACATATATATGTAATCAAATTATCTACAAATAATTCACTTCTTCTTTTACAATCTAGATTCTCTACATTTCTTGTTGTTGTCCCATTGCTCTAAGATCTCTAACAGTGAAGATAAGAGTGGAAATCCTTGTCCTTGTGCTTAAAATTAAAAGAAAAACTTTCAGCTTTTTACTAATGAGTATTATATTAGCTGTTGATATATAGTATATGGCCTTTAATATGTTGAGGCATGTTCTTTTATTAGGAGTTTTTAGTCATAAATAGGTGCTATATCTATCAAATGCTTTTCTGCATCTGTTGATATGATCATGATTTTTGCCCTTCCTTTTGTTACTTTAGTATATTACATTAATTGATTTGCATATGTTAAGACATCCTCGAATGCTTGGAATGAATCTTGGTGATGGCATTTTATCCTTTTAATCTGTGTTGAATTTAGTCTGCTTAGTGATATTGGTCTTAAATACTCTTTTTTGTGCTACCTTTGTCTAGTTTTGGTATTAGGATAACTTTGGCCTTATTGCATATATTAGGAAATATTCCTTCTTCTTCAGTTTTTTTGTTTTTTGTTTTTTAAAGTTTGAGTAAAATAGGTGTATGTTTCTTTGAAAGTTTGGTAGAATTTACTTGTAAAGTCATTTGGTCCTGGACCTTTATTTTGGGGGAGATTATTTTATTACTATTTCAGTTTCCATGATTGTGTTCACTGTAGTTAGGTTTTCTGTTTCTTCCTGAATCAGTTATGGTAAGTTTTATTGTTCTAAAATTGTATCTGTTTCTTCATGACCATCAAATTTATTGGCATATAATTGTCTGTTATGATCCTTTGTATTTCTATTGCATCTGTAATAATTTCTTCTCTTTCATTTCTAATTCACTTTACTAAAGTTTTCTCTATCTTTTCTTATGAACCTAGCTAAATGTTTATTGATTTTATTTTTCTTTTTAAGGAAATAATTCCTGATTTCATTGATCTTTTGTTTCTATTTCATTTATTTCTGCTCTACTTTTTTATTATTTTCTTCATTATAACTTTTAGCTTTTTCTTTTTCAAGTTGCTTTAGGTATAAGGTTAAATTGTTTCCCTTGAGATTTTTTTGTTTCATAATATATCCCTATATAGCAGTTAACATCCTCTTAATACCACTTTTGCTGCATCCCTGGGGTTCTAATATCTTGTATTTTCATTTTTACTTGTTTCTAGATATTTTTAATTTCTGCTTTAATATTTTCATTGACCCAGTGATTATTGACAATCACATTGTTTAATTTCCTCACACTTGAGGTTTTTCCATATTTCTTTGTGTGGTTGATGTCTGCTTTTATAGCTTGATGAATGGAAAAAAATACCTGGTATGATTTCAGTCTTTACATCTTTATTGACACTTGATTTGAACCCTAATATATGATCTTTTCTTGAAAATGTTCCATGTGTACTTTAGATAAATGTAGATTCTGCTGTTTGGGAGTGGGAGTGGAATGTTCTGTAAATGTCTTATAGGCCTGTCATCATTTACAGCAATAGCTCCATCATTTGGTACGTATATATCAATGCTTTATATCCTCTTTTTATATTAAGCCCTTAATCATTAATCTCATTAATCATTATATAGTGTCCACCCCTGTCTCTTATTATCTTTTTAATTGGGTGTTTATCTTTTCTGATGTAAGTATAGTTGTACCTACCTTTTTCTGATTGCCACTTGCTTATAGAACTGTCTCCAACCTTTTATTTTAACCCTATATTTGTCTATAATGCTAAGATGAATTTCCTGTCTACAGAAAACATTGGATTTTGTTTTCTGATCTATTTATCTCCTTTATATATTTTAATTGGTGGATCTAAACAATTTATATTTAAGACAGTTGTTGTAATATAAATATTGACATTTTGTCATTTGGATTTTTTTTTTGGTATTTTTATGCCTGTCTTTGTTCTTTTATTTTTATTCTCTTCTCTTGTGCTTTGGCATCTACCTTTTATGTTATGTTTGTGTTTCCTTTCCAGTTTCTTATGTGTTACTTCTATGGATTCTTGTTTGAGGTTATCCTGAGGTTTATGTTTATAATTCTATACTTATGACCTACTAAATGGGTTGACCTCAAACTGATTCTGTTGGCCCACATATTATACCCCCACATGTTGTGTGTTTTTGTTTCTTTCTGATTCTAGATAAAATTTCTTTTCATTTAATAAGAGTTCCTTTAGGATTTCTTGCAAGATCACTTTTGTGGTAATGAGTTCTTTTAATTTTTTATTTGTCTACAAAGTTTTTTATATACTTCAATTCCAAGTGATAGTCTAGCAGGATAAAATGTTCTTAGTCAGAAATTCTTTGATTTTAAATATATCATGCTATTCCCTTTGTGCCTACAAGGTTTCCATGGAGAAATACGCAGATAATCTTATAGGGTTCCCTTATATATATCTCATTTTTCTCTGGATGCTTTTAGTATTCTCTCCTTATAATTAATTTTAATCAATTTAATTATAAAATGTCATGGGATGTTTCTGTCACAGCTTATATTTTGTTTGGAACTCTTTATTTTTTTTGATAAATGTATCTGTTTCTTTCCCAAGTTAGAAATATTGTCAGCTATCATTTCTTTAAATAGTTTCTGCATCTTTTTCTCTCCTTTGGGCCCCCTGTAATACAGGTACTGTTTCTCTTGATACGTCCTCTTAGGGGGTCTTTTATTATTATTATTATTATTATTATTATTATTATTATTATTATTATTGTTATTATTATTATTATTATTAATTTTTTCTTTCTGCTGGTATTTTTGTGTTTTTTGCACTATTATATGTTCAATTAGTTGCCGATTATGATTCTATTGGCTCCTTCTTTTTGAAGCAACAAGGGTTCTTGTTGAACCCCTCTACTGTAATTTTTAGTTCAATTATAGAATTCCTAAGTCCATTATTTCTGTTTGAAGCTTTCTTATACTTTCTTTATCCTTGTTGTAATTCTCATTTTGTCTTTTGATTGATTTTTTATTTGCACAAGCATTTAGGACTGTTTCTTTAAACTCTTCTTCAGATAAGTTACCTAGTTCTGCTGGATTTAGATTTTTCTTTTTTTTTTTAATTTTGTCATTTGTGGTATATTCTTCTATATTTTCATTTTTCATTTTTATGGGTTGACCTAAATAGTTTTCTTTCCTTAACTCAGTGTGTTGACCTGATATTAAGATTATAGTTACAGAACATAATTTTAGATTTCTTTTATGCAGGAACCTAGAATATCTGTTACTTTATAGGTTGACACCTCTGCATCAATTTGGATGACTGGAGATCTAGTGCCAGCAAAGGGTCAGGAGACAGGGCAGCAGGGAGCTAGGAGAGTACCAAGAATTCAAACCTTAGGAGTTTCTGATACCTAAGTGGAAGAGGGGAAATGCAACAGCTGCCTTCTCTAGGCCAATTTCTCACAGTTTCACCTGCAGCCTCAGGTGACAGTGACTCCTCAGCTCTGATTCAACTCTGTTTTGTGGGTTCTTCAACCGGTAGTTTTTCCTAGCGGTGTGGATAGAAGTAGAGTCATCTGGAAACTGCAGCTTCAGACTGTAGACAGGCAAAAGTCGTAACTGCATAATTGGCAGAAGAGGGGGATGTGTTTTTCAGGGTCTATAGGTGCTGCCCATAAAGATTGCCTTCCTTTCAGACCTCTCTCTACCTTCTCTTAGGGGTTCAGCACTGGAAGCAGCTATGGTCAGCGTAGATCAACTGGGTCAGTTCCTAAAGACTTTCAAGTACCTAACTTTCCCCTTTAGGTGCAAGCTGCCATGGCTTTGGTTTAAACTTTAAACTCTAACTAGAGGCAGCAAACATGATAGGTGAATGTTATTCCAGCAATGGCCCCAGAGGAGGTGTTTCACAAGCAGTGAAACCAGTTGTAAAGAGAAACCTCTTGGTGGGGGAGGGAAGACAGATGGACTTCTTTTCACTCACATCAAGTTCTTCTAACTGGGCCTTCTCCGCAGACACAGGATCCAGCTGACTAAGCTCAAGCTGACAGTCACCTCCTTAGATAAGTCCTACCTTGGCAGTTGCTAGCATTCTCTAATGGCCTCAAGCACTCTAGTGGAAGATGTTTCACCCTCCAGCCCTGATTTCTGGGTTGATTTCTGGTAGTATGCTTTTAGCTCTTGCCAGCATCTATCTGTTGCTCAGACATTTGCCTATAGATCTTGATTCCCCCAAATGCTGATGTTCTCCAACTGTAGACATTTCCATTTTCCACACCTGGTTGTGTATACCCCTTCTCTGATGCAGTTCCCAGTATGGATGTCAGTCCTTCAGTGGCCAACAAAAACTCTTCATATTGCACTGTCCCTCCCTCTCTGGGTCCCAGAGCCTTCTAAGCAAAATTACAATTTTTTTTATCCTTTCTGCCAGTCACTTTTCCTTGTAGAAATGATGGTCTGTAGGGACCTTTGTTTATATCTGTATTACTTTGTTATATGTGTGGGGAAGGTGAGAGCCAGGAGTCTTTGCTTTTCTGCTATCTTGCCAGAACCCCACTCATCTCAAATGTGTTCATTCTCCATAATCCTTTGCCTCTCCCACAAGCATCAGGAAGGTTTTACATACCTATCTGTGGAAAATAGAGGAAATCCTCCCATTGTATACTAAAACATCTCAGTTCCATGAAGAAAGCACAGTAACTGTGTGGAAGCTTTTTCCACTTATAGAATCACAGAGGCCGAGGGTTGAAATGGGCTTAGTGGTCATCCAGTAAAATTATCAACCCAATACAGCTTGTCTGCAGCTTCTCTAATGGTCCTAAACAAAATTTTGATATAGACAACATTTTTGGTTGTTAGACTTTCATCTTCTTTGCCTTTTCTACTTCTCCCCAGCTCTTAGGACTTCATGTGTTCATACCCTCATGACCTTCTCCATCTGGTTCAGATCGTCTATGCAGGCTTACTCTTCCCCTAAGTCATTCCACAATTCAAAATCTTTAAGGCACTATCTCAACTAGATGTTATAGGAGAGCAATCTGAAAAATATCCTTTGGTGCCTATCCTGGGCTCTCCTTTGCTGGGCTTCTTAATATCCTGCACTTCTGTACTGTTCTCTTTCCTCCCTTTTTCTCCCTGCTGCCCCTAAGGGACCTTTGGCGGTGAAGTGAGGTGAGAAGGATGAGTGAGGTTAATCTGAGATTCATTTGCAGCATGGCTTTGAGGAGAAGGACCAATATCAGGGGTAAATCCCAATAAAATGAACCATTTATAGAGCCAGGGAAAGTCCCTGGGTTGTGTTGAGAGGGAAGAGAATTACTCTTAGGTGCAAGACATGCTAGCACAGGTACTACACAAAGAAATAGAGACTCACTATAAATTGTATTTGTTTGAAAATGAGAGAGCTGAGACTAGAAGCCTTTGCACTTTCTCTTAAATCACTGGGACCTAACCCACTGCACTAAAAGGAGGAGTGAGAATAGAGGGAGCCATAAGATCCTGTTCTCTGCGAGGTGTGACATTCTGGCTTCACCTTCAGCTGTTGGTTTTACCTTCAAAATGGAGAGCAGTGTGGCGCCCTCTCAGGATCGGCCTGGCCCTCCATGAACACATCTTCTCTTGCTGTAAAGTGAATGGATTAGACTTGTGCTCTCTAAAGGGCTTCGTGGCTCAAGGATTTTCTGTGTTCTTTTGTGGGAATCAGTCCACAGAATTCATAAAGGAAACATTCTCCCACTTTCTTTGGGCTGAAGGGAATGCCCCAAAGTCCCAAAGTCACCCCAACCTGCCTGACCTGCCTCTGAATAAAGGAAAGGACTTAGAATGGACTCCTAGTCACTGCTGCCCTCTGCTGGGTGGTATGTAGCCAACTGCCCCTACAAGGTGTGCCCTTATGGCGACCTGTCTTGCATCCCATGTTCTAGTGGAAAACCACAAGGAAACTGAGGGCCCAGGAGAGGGTCTGTACAAGTGTGTTGGGGGAGATGGGTATGTTGAGTGTAAACACAAATGATGAGTTATCTCCCTGTGACTTGAGTGTGACCTTAACTGAGGTCTCACTCAACTAAAAACCATACACTAGTTACCAGCACGATGGCACCTTCAAGCAGAGATGACCATGGGGCTTTCAAGCTTCACCTGCCTTTTGTTATTGATGAGCTAAAGCACAGCAGCAAGATGGGAATAATTGAATACAGGGGAACATCAGGATATTGTAATTGTTCTCCTCAGAGATGAAAAGGGAAACTGAAAAACATCTGCACACTGAAATCTGCTCCAGCGCACTAAGTGGGCCAAGAAAACCTGCAGCCACGAAGTGGGGCTAATTTACTGCTCTAATCACCAGCATCCAATCTGAAGCCAGACATTATCTTAAAGTACACACCAGTTCCAGGTGGTGCACAGCAAATGTTTGATTAGCGCTACCAAATTCCCTGCAACTTGATAATGCTTCTGAGCACACAGGAATCACGGGGCGGCACACCGATGGGGCTGGGCTGCTGCCTGCTCTGCAGCAAGCTGCTTGCCTTTGGGTCACAACCTTCCCAAGAAACAAAGCCCGGCCCCTCTTCCCAGGGTGCTGAGATGCTGGGTTTAAGGGGTGGGGGGGCACAAGAGAGATTTAGTAAATGAGGAAAAATCAGTTTGTTTCCAATGAGGCTTGACAGTGGAACAGAGGGAGAAAGGAAGATTAAAAATCCATATAGTACCCAATGTATGCCAGATGTCAGGTAGTTTTATATCATTCATCCTCATATAACAGTACAGGGTTGCCCATTCTATCTCCCATTCTGCAGGTAAGAGAAGTGAGGTGCAGACAGTTTAAGTGACTCACCCACCATATCTTAGGTAGAAAATAATGTAGCCATAATTTGAACCCAAGACTGATTTAACAGCCCTCAAAGTGAATGGCTCCAAAGGTATAGGGGCTGAAATGAGATAATACGATGTTAGAGTAGTATAGCTGCCACACAGAAAAGAGGAGGAATTTTGCATAATAGCATCAGAAATAATGGAAGTAAATTGGCTTGAATAGCCGAGACCTCCACCGAGCCCTGCTACATTCCCAGGACTGTATTAAGTGCTCTGAGTGAAGCAGAAGGCACAAGGCCTGTCCTCAAGGAGCTTGTTGTCTGTTTGAAGAAGAGGAGATTGGCCCAGGAATGAGAGGCTTCAGAGGTTTCAGCAGGTTTCAGAGTTGAGAGCTGTCCCGACAAAGAAAGATGATTAGAATCAGCAGAGAGAGCATATACCAAATTGTGGAGGCGAAAGTGATGGTGGTGAGTTATTCTGGGTAAATGAGGAGGCCCAGATGAGGAACAACATCTGTCTAGCTGGATTTGATTCAAAAGTTGCAGCTGGAAATTCCTCTGGCTGACTTTAAAACCCCAACCCAAAAGGTCAAATGTCTCATGGAAATTTCATATCCAAAACCCATTGATGGGAGAGGAAATTGTATTAAAACGGAAGGAATAGCAGGGAAGAGTGAAAATCGGTGACAAGGAACTCAGTTTTTGTGACACCTGGAGTTGGAACTGTTTTCTGTAGTGGCTCCAAGAATTGGAATAACTCAGGAGGCCTTGGAAAAGCAGGACCAATCACAGCCTTATACACAACACCCGCTAATGGGCCCGCGCATTGCCTCTACCCCATTCTTCGCTCCATTGTAGATCACCTTGCTGGATCCCATCCTGAAGAGGCTTGCTCCCTGCTTAGTGGCAGTGAAGATAGCTGTGTTAGCAGATAATCTACTTAATAACATACAACCCTAGACTCCCCTCCATTCAACAACTGCTAAGATTTCAGAAACAGAACAACACTGTGATTAAGAGCATGGTTACTGGGGTTAGGCTGGACTCTGCATTGATAGCAACAGTACCTACTCCCAGGACACTGTGAACATTGATGGCAGTAATGCATTCATATAGCACATAACTAGGCACATGGCAAGCACATAAATCAATAGCTTGCTATTAGTAATGAAGTTGTGATTAAATGTAAATTATTCTCTGTGAACAGTCTGTGAATATTGACTCTCCTTCCAGACCTGCGTTTAAACTGTTTTTGGAATACTCTTATCTTAATTGCTGTTTTCCCCTCTACTGAACCTAGCCTGGTTACTGCTTCTTCCATTGGGCGTTAACTGACACTTTACACACTAAGCAATCTGTTTCCATAACAATTTTGCTCTAAGATTTTTATAACTTTCTTATATTACAGTCACTTGTGCTCCTGTTGTATTCCTGTCTATCTACAAATATAAGCCCCTTGTAGGTCAGAATTGGCTAGCAGCTCCCAAAAACCCCCAACCTCAAAATTTTTAAGTGGTAAAGACATTTTTATGTCACTCATGCTCCTTATCCATCAACTGAGGAACCCTGCTTAGGGTAGTCATTCAGGGCCCGGGCTGAGGGATCAGATAGCATCTCCCCTTTTCTTGGTCACCATGTGTAAAGAAAAGAGAACTCTGGAGAATCTTACACCAGCACTTAAATGTTCCAAGCGAGAAGTAACTCACATGCCTTCTTTATTTTATTTTATGATTACTTTTTTAATGTTATTTATATCTTTTACATTTTGTATTCCCTTGGGTAACCCACCGCCAATTCACCCGTGACCCATCATCGTGGTCCCTTGTGTCCTTTTCTACTCCATTTTGTGCCCTTATCCTCCCCTCCCTCGCTGAGTGTCTCTTTCTTATTTGGTTCTCCTGTATTCCTGGCTTATTTCGCTGAGCGTGATCCCTTTTAGTTCCACCCATATCACTGTGAATTGCAACACATGCCTTCTTGCCACAACTCTGACAAACTAGTTCTATGATTTGCCCCCAATATGAGAAGGCAGCAAATGAGACACTACCATGTACCCTTCACCCCAGAGTTAGGAGAACCAGAGCACTGTGAGAATGAATGATGACCATGATGACCACATATTCCTGGAAAGCAAAGGCCGTGCTAGTTCCACATGCACCACATCGTGTTTACCCCGCAGTATGCTTTCTACACAGGGATGCACAGTAGAATAAAGGAGTAATTATACTATCTCTCCCAATAAATATCAATGCCTTAGGTCAAAAAATTTCTTAATGACAGCTGGTAGAAATTTTAGGTGTCCTCAGGGCAAGTCAGAAGGGATGGTGTTTGGGTTCAGGACAGTGTTTTGTTTCTCTCCTATCCATACTATGTGTTTTGAAATGTAGAAAGTTATATGAATTATTATGACAATCAGTAACTGAGAAGGATCACTTGCCCTCAGGAAACTGATTCACACATGCATTGACATTTGCATATGACATTGCTGGAAGACAACTACTACTATAGTTAGTTGCAGAAAATGCATGGAAGCTGGTATACTTTGTCTACAGGAAGGACTAAAAAATACATGAATCCCTCATGAGGTCACATTATTTGGAAAGGAGGTCATTCTTAGCTTGATTTTTATTTTTTATTCATTATTTTTAAAATATTTATTTATTTATGCATACAAGCTGGGGTACAGGCCAGAGGCGTGGGGTGGCAAGAAGGTTCACCAGAGACAGAGTGGGGAGCAGCACAGGCAGATCGATGGAAATACACTGCTGAGGGGAGCAGCAGGCGAGGCAGGAGAGGTCGGGTGGTGCCATGTGGGAATCTCCCCAGCCGGACGTGGAATTTGCGTGGCCGCTGCTAACAGCTCCATAGCGCAGCGCTTAACCGCTGCACCACCACGGAGGCCCCCTTAGCTTGATTTTTAAAGGCCATGTACAGCTAGGAAAGGTTGAGAGGAGGAAAAAACCCTGAATGTTCTAAAGCTCATTTCACTCATGTCTTAAAGAAACCATGAACCTGAAATAAGACCTTACTTTAGCACAGCTAGAGAACAGTATCATTCTGCCACTCTTGACAACAAAAGCTGTTGTAATAATTTGGGTCTCTTTTATTCCTTCCTGGCAGTAGGGGCCACACTGACCAGTTCCCTTTAATATCTCAGAGTTGGGAGTACCTGTGGTTGAAAATTTATATTGCTATGTATTGAAATACAGAATCTCTAATTCTTTGTCTCTACCATCTTCCCTTCATATTTCCTGGGAGAACTTGGAAAAGGTAGGAATTCCACCCATGTTTCTCATTCCAGATACCAGTTAGAGAGAAGAGCATTTTGGCACATATGGAGAAGAGGCACAAATCACATGCTCTTCCATTGCACTCTATGAACATTGAGAGGTTATCATGGCTACAGGTGTACACAAATGTGTATTTGTGTATAATAGACTAAAAGCCGAGGGATTCTTATACATCCAAGTGTGGGTTCGCTCCTTCAAAGAAGGCATGCAGATGTGCTAGAAGCATCTAATGAAGAGTTTTAAATGTTGAATAAATAATGAAGGGAAGACAGAAGTAAAATATTCATATATAAATATGTGCATGTAGATAAATACACAGTAGTCTGGCTTGGGTGAGAACAAGAGTTAACCATTAGAGAAGTGAAGTCTTTTGATTTCAAATCATTTTTATAGAAATCTTTCTAAAACATATGGCATACAAACAATATTTTTTTTTATTTTTTTTTTATTGTTATTTGTGTCTTTTACATTTTGTATTCCCCTTGGGCAAACCACCACCAATTCACCCGTGATCCATCTCCATGGTCCCCTGTATTCTCCTCTCTTCCATTTTGTGCCCTTATCCTCCCCTCCCCCCTCCCCCACCGCTGAGTGTCTCTCTCCCACC